>AWOL01S0000085.1:167224-237751 GCA_000715115.1 Nicotiana otophora | reverse complement strand
TGCAAACAGGAAAAACGAGCAGGAAGAACCACAACACGTGATTCACATGATCATTGGTGGGGTAGATATTCCACAAGGGCCCGTGTTCAAACGCACTAAAGTATCAATTACCAGGAAAAAATGAACTCGAGACTATATGCCAGAAGGCACTTTATCATTCAATGATGAGGAAGCAGAAGGGATCTCACAACCCCACAATGATGCTTTGGTAATCTCTATCCTTATGAATAAAATTCAGGTTAAACATGTTTTAATTGATCCAGGAAGCTCGGCCAATATTATTCGATCGAGGGTCGTGGAGCAGCTCGGCCTACAAGATCAGATCGTACCCGCAGCTCGGATTCTCAATGGCTTCAACATGGCGAGTGAAACAACTAAAGGTGAAATCATCCTACCAATAAATATAGCTGGAACTATTCAAGAAACAAAGTTCCATGTGATCGAGGGTGATATGAGATACAACGCACTGCTCGGAAGACCTTGGATTCACAACATGAGGGCGGTCCCCTCAACCCTTCACCAAATGCTGAAGTTCCCAACACCGGATGGAGTAAAAATGGTGTATGGGGAACAGCATGCTGCCAAAGAGATGTTCGCAGTCGACGAAGTAATATCGGTATCGGCTCTTTCATCAACAAAGGGATCAGAGTCCAAAGGAAAACAGGAAGCTAAATAGCAACCATAGCCACCAGCCTCGACTCAGTCGGAGAAGCAGGGAACGGATGAGGACGATGACTACTGGACCCCTCGATCCTTCATAATCCTCGAGGATTCCGATGCCACCAGATCGACAGTCGAAGAGCTGGAACAAGTCATACGGATCGAGCATCTACCCGATCGAAAGGTATACCTGGGTACGGGGTTAACCCCCGAGCTCAGGAAAAAACTCATTAAATTTCTTATTAATAATATGGATTTTTTTGCTTGGTCCCACCTAGATATGACAGGGATCCCGTCAGAGATCACTATACATCGACTGAGCTTGGACCCAAAGTTCCGCCCCACAAAATAAAAGAGAAGGCCCCAGTCCGAGGTAAAATATGCATTCATCAAGGACGAGGTAGCCAAACTTCTCAAAATAGGATCCATTCGGGAAGTAAAATATCCCGAATGGTTAGCAAACGTAGTGGCAGTCCCTAAAAAGGAAAATAAACTTAGAATGTGCGTAGACTATAAAGATTTAAACAAAGCATTTCCTAAAGACTCTTTTCCTTTGCTGAATATCGATCGCATGATCGATGCCACGACCGGCCACGAGATCCTTAGTTTTCTCGATGCCTACTCCTGGTACAATCAAATACAAATGAACCCGGAGGATCAGGAAAAGACATCATTCATCACTAAGTACGACACCTATTGATATAATGTAATGCTGTTTGGACTAAAAATGCTGGTGCCACTTATCAACGCTTAGTAAATCGAATGTTCGAAGAACAAATAGGTAAATCAATGGAGGTTTATATTGACGATATGCTAGTTAAGTCCCTGCGAGCAGAGGACCATTTGACACATTTGCAGGAGACCTTCGATATACTAAGGAAATACTACATGAAACTCAACCCGGAGAAATGTGCATTCAGGGTCGGCTTGGGCAAGTTCCTCGGCTTTATGGTATCAAATCGGGGGATCGAAATCAACCCCGATAAGATCAAGGCAATCGAAGACATCATAGTTGTGGACAATGTTAAGGCCGTACAAAGATTAACAGGGCACATAGACGCCCTAGGACGATTCATCTCGAGATCTTCAGATAGAAGTCATAGGTTCTTCTCACTGCTAAAAAAGAAGAACAATTTTGCATGGACCCCGAAAGGCCAACAAGCATTGGAAGAATTAAAGCGGTACCTCTCGAGCCCACCATTGCTTCGTACTCCGAAAGCGGACGAGCAACTCTACTTGTACTTAGCAGTCTCGGAAATCGTGGTAGGTGGGGTCCTAGTTCAAAAAGAGAAAGGTATGCAATTTCCTGTTTACTATGTTAGTCGAACTTTAGGTGAGGCCGAGACCCAGTACCCACACTTAAAAAAATTAGCGCTTTCCCTAATAAGCGCCTCTAGGAAATTAAAACCATATTTCCAGTGCCACCCGATCTGTGTGGTGACTACTTATCCCCTTCGCAATATTTTGCATAAGACCAAACTTTCAGGCCGATTGGCCATATGGGCCATCGGGATCAGTGGGTACGATATCGAGTATCGACCCCGAACGACAATCAGGTCTCAAATCATAGCGGACTTTGTGGCTGACTTTATGCCAGCTCTCGTACCCGAGGTCGAAAAGGAACTATTATTAAAGTCGAGTACATCACGGGGGTGTGGATCCTCTTCACAGACGGCGCTTCGAACGTGAAGGGGTTCGGGCTAGGCATAGTTTTGAAGCCGCCCATGGGTAATACAATTAGACAGGCTATCAAAACTTCCAAGTTAACTAACAATGAGGCCGAGTATGAGGCCATGATTGCAGGTCTCGAGCTAGCTAAAGGTTTGGCAGCAGAGGTCATTGAGGCCAAATGTGACTCCCTGCTTGTGGTAAACTAAGTCAACAGAACCTTCGAGGTTCGAGAAGATCGAATGCAGAGGTACTTGGACAAACTACAAGTGACTCTACATCGGTTTAAAGAATGGACCCTACATCATGTGCCTCGAGAACAAAACAACGAAGTCGATGCCCTTGCAAATTTGGGGTCATCATTCGAAGACAACGAGATTAGCTCGGGGACTGTCGTACAACTTTCAAGGTCAGTAATCGAAGAAGGCCACACCAAAATCAACTCCACAAGTCTGACCTGGGATTGGAGGAACAAATATATCGAGTACCTAAAGAACGGGAAGCTTCCATCGGATCCTAAGGAATCGAGGACTCTACGTACGAAGGCCGCACGATTCACATTGGCCAAAGATGGAACACGATATAGAAGGATGTTCTATGGACCATTGGCAATATATTTGGGACCAGGAAATACCGACTACGTCCTACGAGAAATCCACGAGGGCACCTGCAAAAATCATTCTGGTGCCGAATCATTGGTTCACAAAGTCATCAGATCTGGATACTATTGGGCCGATATAGAAAAGGATACAAAAGAGTTTGTTCGAAAGTGCGACAAATGTCAAAGGTATGCGCCAATGATTCACCAACCCGGAGAGCAACTCCACTCAGTCTTATCCCCATGGCCATTCATGAAATGGGGAATGGATATCGTCGTCCCTCTACCATCGGCCCCAGGTAAAGCTAAATTTATTTTGTTTATGACTGACTATTTCTCTAAGTGGGTTGAAGCACAGGCTTTTGAGAAAATTAGAGAGAAAGAAGTCATAGACTTCATCTGGAACCACATTATACGCCGATTCGTGATGCCTGTCGAGATCGTATGCGACAATGGAAAGCAATTTGTCGGCACCAAAGTGACAAAGTTTCTCGAAGATCACAAAATAAAAAGGATCTTGTCGACGCCATATCATCCTAATGGGAACGGACATGCCGAATCGATAAACAAGACCATCATTCAAAATCTAAAGAAAAGATTGACTGACGCTAAGGGAAAATGGAGAGAAATATTGCCCGAAGTCCTTTAGGCATATCGAACAACGTCAAAATACAGTACGGGGGCAACACCGTTCTCTTTAGTATATGGCGCCGAATCTCTGATCCCAGTTGAAGTCGGGGAACCTAGCGTCAGGTTTCGATATGCAACAGAAGAGTCAAATAATGAGGCTATGAATAAAAGCCTTGAATTGCTAGATGAAAAACGGGAAGTCACCCTCGTTCGAATGGCCGCACATAAACAACGGATCTAAAGGTACTATAATCAAAGAGCCAATCTTCGACACTTTAAAATCGGGGACTTGGTTCTAAGGAAGGTCACCCTCAATACTCGAGACCCAAATGAAGAAAAACTTGGCCCGAACTGGGAGGGATCGTATCAGATACTCGATATTAGCGGAAAGGGATCCTACAAACTTGGCATGATGAACGACGAACAATTACCAAACAATTAGAATATATCCCTCCTCAAACGATATTACTGCTAAGGTACGACCTTCTCCATATTCATTTATATTTTATACTAACCATTTGCAGGTGTTTAATCGAAGACACCAAAGGATTCTTCAAACACAAAGTCCTTAGGTCTGAAAGCACGCGTTGCGCTCTTTTTTCCTTAGACCAATCTTTGTCCCAAATGGGTTTTTCCGGCGAGGTTTTTAACGAGGCAACCATTGTTCGTGCTAACTTAGATCAATTCAACAGTATCCGGGGCTCCTTTACAATCAACCTCGAATACTGGGGGGCATCACACTCGGATAGTTACAAGGAAAATACTTCGTGTCGATAGGGTCTCGATAGGTAAAGGACCAAACGGTCAAATGAACCGTGTCCACGTAGATTACTCGAGCCCTAATGGAAAAACATGTACGCATGCATAATCTATTGAAAGAAATATTTTTCCTTACCAGATGTTCCATGCCTTAGAGAAGTATATACTTTATAATTTCATACTTATGATCTATTGTGGAAACTGGCATAAGGGCCAACCATAACTGAAGTTCAAACAATTTACCCTATACTCGGGGATTGCCGTCTAAAAAATCGACATGATCGAATTACTAAACCTCGAAATCGTAAGACCTTAAAAAGGCAATCCTCGATTTTATAGGCCACGGCCACCCAACTCGGGGACTGACAGTTCGAACGAGTTCGAAGTATAGCAGGAAAATAAGCCTAAGGGGCAAATCTCAAACTAAAGGCTACGACCAAATTAACACGGTTCGGAGACGTCGGAATTCCGTTATAAAACAGGCTTTCAAATATTCTCATAAACCGGTTAAAAAAGGCAACCCTCGGTTGAATTACTAAGGGTCTCGATAATATTGACCCTCGAAAAACCCTAAGGGGTAGCGAATTATTCGAACTCCCGAACAATTTTATGCTAAGGCATAACAAAGTAAAGGATTTCGATAACACCAATCCTAAAACCTAATGGGTACAAATTTATCTCGTGCTAAGGCATGACAAATTTTTATGATTAATTTTTCAAGCCGAAAAAGGGGAAAAGCCATTCTTTTGAGACCATATCGGTCTAATTCAAGAGCGTAAGGGCTATTTTATTTTTTGAGTTCGAGAAATCATCCTTACTCAACTAAAACCTAAGGGTCATTCTACTTCGAGTTCGAACAAGTACTTACTCGATTTTAAAGACTGCACTGGTCCGACTTTGGTCTAGTTGCCTAAAGTCCCAAACTTGTGAGCAAAATCTCCATAAGGCATGAAAGCATGAATGAAATAGAATTTTCACGAGACAGGAAATAGAATAAAGACAAGTCAAAGAGAAAAAAGATCTTTTATCTATACGAAAATATTTACAAGGACCGATCAGGGTCCCGCACAAAAAATCAAAAAAGAAAAAGCCTAAGATTCCTAATTTTCCTCAGGGGAAGCTTCTTCTCCATCGAGGTCCTCTCCATTCTCGTACCCGCTCATGCTGCCATCATCATCATCAGAAGAAGAAGAGGCCAGCGCTCTCGCATCAGCTTCATGCACTTTAGCCTTTATTATCTCGTCGGTAAGATCGAAACCTCGAGCATGGATCTCCTTGAGGGTTTCCCTCCGAGATTGGCATTTGGCGAGTTCAGCAATCTAATGTGCTCTAGTTTGGGCGGTCTCGCCTGCCTCTCTCGCTTGGACTTGAGTGGCTTTAGCGTCAGCCCGGTAGACGGCCACGATCGCCTCGGCCTTTGCCTTTTCAGCTTCAAATTTGGCCTTTGCAAGTTCGGAAGCCAACTGAGCCTCGAGATCCTCTATTTCCTTTGCGTGAGCTGAGATCTTCTCCTTCATGCCTCGAAGCTGAATTTCGATCGATGACAATTAGGTTCTAACAGCCTCTTTTTCAGCAGCAAAGCGGTCCATACTTTCTTTCCACCCCAAGGTCTCCGCCTTCATCATGTTGACCTCCTCGCGGAACTGCTCGATCCTCTCGACCTTCTACTGCAGCTGTGAGATTGAAATGTTAGCCACCATTCCCGAATCGAGCCCATGAGCTTTTAAGATTTTCATTACCTGCTCGATCAGGTAGGTCTGATCTTGGTGAGCCTTGGCCAACTCAGCTCGGAGGTCCTTGATCTCCTCTTTTTTTGCCCACTCAGAAGTTTAAGGGCATTTCTCTCCTTTGTGAGCCCTTAGAGGTCGGCCTCACATCGGCTTAGCTTTGCTCGGGACTTTGAAAACGCCTCCTGATAGAGTGCCACAGAAAAAAGAAAGGAAATTAGACATGAAGAGAAGAAATAAACTAAGTATGATATCGACAAAGGGAGTTGAGACTCACCCGATTCAAGGCTTGTTGAGCCTCATCGAGGAGACTCGATGTTTCACTCAGGTCGGTAGCATCATCGACCCCGATAAAGTAACCACGGAAGGGGTCCTCCCCTCCATGGGCCTCGTCTACTTCCGGAGTCCTCGTAGCTTGGGCCTCCCAAATTGCCTCCTCGGAAAACGCAGGGAGAATCGGCGAGTCTCAAATATCTATTGCCCCAAGTGAGCCACTTGGGGCGTTCTCCTCGCTGCGAAGGGCCTCAGAGCCGTCCCCTTCAGACATACTCGCCTTTTGCTCATCTCAGCGGGAGGCATTTTCGATCTTTGACGACTCGGGGACTTTGTCCGAGTCCTTTTCTAAGACCCCCTCAGCTCGAGGCGGAATCTCCTCAACCACCAACTGACGCTCACTAATGACTTGGGGAACTATACTGACGGGATGTTTCGGTCACTCCCATCGCTTACGTCACGAGGATGACGTCATGACAGGTCGAGGTAGAAAATTGAAGGCTCAATTCGTTTCTTGTCATTTCAATCCAAAAAATGAGGGGACTATTTGTATACGGTTAAAACCGGGCCCATCCGATTTTATTATTTGATCGAGACCGGGAGGTTGTATCAAAGAATGGCCTCGTAACGGAACAGACTAAATCACGAGGATAAAGAACCGAGTTTAGAATCGAGGTATCTGTCGAGATCGAGGCTAGTAGCGATCGAAACCAAATGAGACAGACATCGAGCAAGATCGAAGATAGCACAATAACAGAAAGGCGAGATATTCGTGACTGGTCGAGGATCATGGAGTAAATTTTGGAACCGATCAAATCAGAAACGGTTAATTAGCTAATCATGAGATTTTCTTCTGTAATTAGAATTATATCGTAAGTGAAATTCCTCTACTATTTAAAGGGGGATTCTAATCATCTGTATCACACATTGTTCACAAATATTAAAGCAATATAATTCTCTTTCTCGTTTATACTATTGTTCATCAGCTTGTTATATTTTAATTATTCTTGCATCAACCAGTTCGAGGGTATCCAAACTCGAGGGCTGAGTTCTATTATAACACTGGTTTGCTTTACTTTATAGTTCATTTCTGTTATTAATCTTCATATTCATCAATTGGTATTAAGTGAAATCACGTGTCCTTAGAACCACATTATAAGTTTAATTGTTATCCAATTTTAAGGGTAAAAAGCATGTCAAAAAATTGAATTTTAACAATATATGAAAAATACCTACAAGTTTGGAACTTTCATGTCAAATCAATATCAACTTAAGAAATATACGGTCAAAATTCAGTGCGTATAGTTGGCTCTGGAAAGCATATATATAGAGTAGGACGTGGATACTCCCTGTGTTTCACAATATTCCGAGTCCTACCCGTCAAAGCAAATGCCAACGTGCATGTTACAAACGGAATACGAGTCTAAAGAACTTATTCTGGACTAATCCAAAATAACAGCTTCTATCTTAACGATATTAAAGAGACAAGAGCAATTTTAAAGATTAGAATAATTTTAGCCTGTCCTTAATTAGAGCAATGTTAAGTATCAGAATCATTAGCAGGTCCTTATAGCTCGTTTCCTCCAAGTATAATTAAATTATGCCAAAATGTTGTGAAGTTGAATTCGATCCTCTCTGAATCATTTTTCATGGAGTAAGAAATGCTTTACTTACACTTAGGTATTAGTACTATATCAAAGAACCTGAAAGAAAACGGAGAAAAGAATATCTTTTAGTGGGAATTAGTGCATTTATTTGACAATGTTATGAAGTCTATGTGGACTATCTATCTATATTCTCCATCTCCCAATCTATTAAACTTACTTAGCAACACAGATTATTGAAATATCTTTAGCACAGTTAATATATCACACAATGATATTCTAGAGAATATTTGTTATAAACTACAATACCATTTTGAATGAGAGTGAGCCAGTGAGGCATTGACTCATTAGACAGCTCATGGTTGAATGAAAGTGAAAAAGATGGTTGAACAGATGCGAAACGTACTTGCTTTAAAAAGATGGTCGAATGAAAGTGAAATGCTTTAACACCGTCGCAACGTAGATTGGCTATTTTCAAAATAAGTCAATTATATTGCCTCCCAGTGTAATTGAAGTTGGAAATTTTGTGTTGTCTTTATTTTCTTTAGGCCTCATTAGCAACTAGCTCTCATGATTTTGCTGCTTTCTAACGAGACGATGATATAATCTCATCCAATTGTTATTATGGACTGTGATATAAGAAAGACTTTGCACAAGTATTGTCCATCTATTATATCATGGGCGGTCTGACGAATTTTGTGACCTAAAGTCAAATTTTACGAGGGGTCTTAACTTTTTTTTTAAAAGAATTTTTTTATTTGAAGTTTATTTGTCTAGCTTTTTTAGATGTAAAGTTGCTAATAATTTTCTTATAATCAGTTTTTTCCTAATAAGTCGTTCTACTAGTCTATTTAACCTCTCTTGAGATATTGTTGATCTTAGGTAAGATTTATCAATTTTAATTTTGAAAAATTTCTTTTCGCCAATGGTAACATGAGTTATTAACATTATTCTATAAGCAATATATGCATTTGGAAATAAAATAAATCTTTTTATTTGATTGAGTATATTAATTAAACTGTTATCTTCCAATTGTACTATTTTGCTTAACACTTATAATTCAGAAAATAAATCTAAACCATCAATATCGGATTGATTATTAAGCCTTTAAGGAACATTCAAGATTGAGGCAATATTTTATTAAATTTTCATCATCTAGCGATCTCAGTTCTTTAACCAAAAATAGTTTTATATGCTTTGAATTGTTCAAATCTATTTTGAAGTGATAAAATAGCATTGCCTATTATGTATAAAAAGTAGGGCAAAGGTCCAAATATGCCCTTGTACTATACGAAATTGAGCACATTTGCCCTTCGTTAATACTTTAGCTCAAATATGCCCTTACCGTCACATAGTTGCTCCATATATGCCTTTAGAGTTACACAGTTGGCCCATATATGCCATTTTTGAAACTGAATTCACCCAAACTAATTAGCTTTTTCGTTAATTGTATTAAAGCGTATTACAAACACTACTTTTTTTTTATTAGTACTTTTTTTCTTTACCTTTCTCTTTTCTTTCTTCTTTTTTCTTTTCTTCTCTTTTTTTTCCTTTTTCTTTCTCCCTTATCTGTTTCCTCCATTACTGATGTCTTCTCTATTTTCGTTACCAATTTCACTTGACAAAACTCATGAATTCAAATTACTAAGAAAATTTTCCCATAAGGTAATCAAGTTCCACTTTCACTGGCCCTCTAAATAAACGAAATTAAATTATTCCAAAAATTATGGTTTAAACTTTAAAATAATAAAAACATCTCAACCTTTAACAATACTCAAAAGATCAAAATATTTAAATTATTTCCAGAAAGATAATTTAATGATTAAAAGCCTAGAGTTCAAATTGTAGTATTATAAATTTGAATTGTTAGTCTTTTTTCAGCTGGAGATTTTCTATTTTTTTTATTAATTATGTAAATTAGGGGTGTACATGGAATGGGTTGGTTCGGTTTTTATCAAAACCAAACCAAACCAATTATATCGGTTTGGATTGTTCGATTTTGTTGGATTTTTCGGGTTTTTTGTTACATAAATATTATTTCAATCTTACTTTGTTAAATTTTTTAGAACTAAATATATGTTCAGTAAAAATTAAAAAATTGACAAACATATGATCTATAAATATATTCTTATGGGAGAAATTTCTTAGTAATTGGAATTCATGAGTTTTGTCAAGTAAAATTGGTGACAAAAATGGAGAAGACATCAGTAATGGAGGAAATCGGATAAGGGAGAAAGAAAAAGAAAAAAAAGAGAAGAAAATAAAAAAGAAGAAAGAAAAGAGAAAGGTAAGGAAAAAAAGTACCAATAAAAAGAAAATAGTGTTTGTAATACACTTTAATACAATTAACGAAAGAGCTAATTAGTTTGGGTGGATTCCGTTTCGAAAATGACATATATGAGCCAATTGTGTAACTCTAAGGGCATATATGGACCAACTATGTGACGGTAAGGGCATATTTGAGCTAAAGTATTAACGAATGACAAATGTGCTCAATTTCGTATAGTACAAGGGCATATTTGGACATTTTCCGTAAAAAGTAAACAACTCTAAAAGGACTCTTCGAGAGATTTTGAGATTTTATTGTCAATATTCTCATCAAATTATTTCTTCCCATATATCACACATTTCTTACGAAAGTTAGGTTCGATATTCATTTCAAATGCAATTTTCTTGGCATAAATCATAGCAGTTGCAAATCCTTCTTTTCTATATTTGTTAAGAAGAGAAATCAAACTTTTTCACTTGATATAACGTTTTTTAAAACTATATAAAGCATAATTAGGTGTAATAGAAAATGAGGCCCCCACAAATGTACGGCCTAAAACAATTGTTTTACCTTTAGGGAAGGGCCACCTCTGTCTATTATCATAATTCAATAGTTTTTTAATGTGATGTAAACATATTGTAAATATACATATTAATTTTTTCTTTAAATAACATTTACGAACATATATAAAAAAATCTTTTACGAACTTACAAAAGAGTGTTTTCACCACTGATAGAGGAAGTTAATGGGCGAATTATAAAAGGAAGAGAAAGCGGAACCATGCGCTAGATAGTGCGTATTGATCATTTTGATACAGCATACTTTTTATTGATTCCTTTTATCCGTCCCTCTTCCTTCAAAACAATCAATCCTTAACATTTCGAAATTCACAGTAATTCAAAGGTTTATTTATAAAGAAATTAAGAGGCCTATTTTTCCGTGCTTTTTTCTTTTATTTTGAATTTTTTGCCTTTTGGGTTACTGGCAAGATTACTAGGACGACGTTCCTTCCTATCCTAATTACCAAAAGTGGATCAAGGATTATCATCATCCACTACACACAAAAGTGGAAAAAACAAAAAGGAGATTTATATCTTAATTTCCGGTGTTTCTTCTTTTACAGCAGGAGTTTGATCGAATGATAACTTACGGGTTCATCTTAACCCAATAATTTTTATCTGGTATTATGTCTATATACTAAAAAAATTTAATTAATAAGTACAAATAATAGATTTAAACTCAATAAATTAAATAAGTCGTGTAGAATCTCGAACTACAACAATTTGTGTGTTTTAGAGTGATACCTACTATATGAGTAAGAGATTTTAGCCAGATAAAATGGGGTCCCCATACACACAAACTATAGCTGTAAAGGGCTCGAGAACAACTCAGGAACCACAATCCACGTCAAATAGTCCACAATGGTTAACCTAAGTCAGCCGACTTTTCTCCTAATAAGTCCTACCTATGTTGCTTCAAAGAAAGTACGTACGTACTTCTTTCGAATTCTCATCTACCAAAATTTTCCTATTTATACCCCATTTCACCGATAGAACCATCGACATAATATTAGTCATCAATTTTTCCAATGGAAATGCAAAGCAAAGAGGCTGAAGCAAGAAATGCTAGTACTCTGTGCTCAACACAGAAAAATTGTAGTAGTAACATTTTTGTAACACATAAGAACCAATTTTTATCAATATTAAGTAGATTTCATGCTGGTTATTTTAGAATAAGCCTTTCTTTATGCAGCCAAGCATTATTATGGAAAACACTAAGTGAGCCATCGGATGATATCCATAAGTTTAGAAGTATTTTTCGTATGCTTCCATCTACAGCCTTTATTCTTCTATGGTCTTTAGCCTTATTCTCATTAATATCACTTTCTTTTCTATACCTACTTCGTCTTCTCTTTCAATTTGACATGGTTAAAAGTGAATTCTTACATCATGTTGGAGTGAACTACCTTTTCGCTCCTTGGATTTCTTGTCTTGTTTTGCTTCAAGCCACACCGTTTTTCAAGCCTAAAGAGATTTATTTTCTTGTACTTTGGTGGATCTTTGTTGTACCTATATTTGCACTTGATATCAAGATATATGGACAATGGATCACAAAAGGGAAGCGCTTCTTATCAGGAGTAGCGAATCCGACTAGCCAATTATCAATTATTGGGAATTTAGTAGGAGCAAGGGCAGCTGCTGAAATGGGATGGAATGAGTGTGCATTATTCTTTTTTGCAATTGGAATGTCACATTATTTAGTGCTTTTTGTTACACTTTATCAGAGGTTACCAGGAAGTAGCTCTCTTCCAGCAATGCTTAGGCCAGTTTTCTTCTTGTTTTTAGCAACTCCAAGCATGGCTAGCTTGGCATGGGACTCTATTTATGGAAAGTTTGATTCTTCATCCAAGATGCTATTCTTCCTTTCCCTCTTCCTATTCTTTTCCCTGGTGAGCATTTTAAATTAAACATGATAATCCATTTGTTAGATTTTAACATAACAGTGTTAGACTAGTATCCGGAGGGTAGCCTAGGTGTAGCCGGTAAAGTTGCTGGCATGTAAGTAGGAGGTTATGGGTTTGAGCCGTGAAAATAGCATCTTACAAAAATGTATGATAAAACTGCGTACCATATATTCTTATGGTTCGACCCTTCCCCGGACCTTAGTGCACCGGGCTATTTTTTTTTAGTGTCAGACTAGTATCAGACTAGGCATACAGCTTAATAAAGAAAGAACGGAACACTTCTAATGCATATAAAAAAATACACATAGAAGTACGAGTAATCATTCAAGGTAAAATAAAAAATTTATAGTTAAAACGAATGTTCAATCATAAATATAAAACATCTTTTTTTCGGAACAAACTAGAAGGAAAGAATGTAACAAGAGCATTTGTTTCTTCCTTCTATATATCTTTTTCTTTGGTCTTTGTTCTTTGAAAGAAGAAAAGTGAACATAAAGAAAAAAAGACTGAAGGTGACGGCTAAAATATAAATTGACGTAGAAGTAATCGAGTTGGCTTTTGCATTTTTAAGATTTCGTAGTTGTCATTTCCGTTGTACGAAATGATGTTGTTGGCTACCAACCATTCAAGTCATGCCCGTCAGCGTCAGCTTAAATACACATGTGTTCTTTTGTCAACCTAAGGCAACGCAGATTTAGTTGTCTTATCTAGAAATATATATTCTACTTGAAAATTTATGAATATGACTAAAACTGTTTACTAATTTGTTGAAAAAAACAGGTTTCAAGACCAGCCTTATTTAAGAGATCAATGAGGAAATTCAATGTATCGTGGTGGGCATATTCTTTCCCTATAACAGTGATGGCAATGGCATCAATTAAGTATGCTCAAGAAATGAAGAACACTGCATCCCACATTTTAATGCTGCTTCTTTCTGGATTATCAGTGATAGTATCACTTGTTTTGATGATTTTCACTGCATTTAATTCCAATTCATTTTTACCTGGCGAAGGTGATGGTGCAGTGCTCTGTCCTAACAATATTCAACGGTTATCAATAGTATAATTGTAATTATTTTTGCACTTTCTTAATTAGTATAGTAGATTAGTAGTAATAGTTGTGGTTCGAATTCTTAGAACCAACACGTATGTAGCATATGAGTAAAGGAATAGTAGTGCTAGTTAGGCATTCATTAATGACTTTGTACGTATTTCTAATCAAAGATGGAAATGCCAAAACAATTTTATACCACTTCTAGTCGACTTCATTTTTCCTTGTGTGGATAAATTGGAATGATAAAACTGTATTTAGAAAAATTTTTAATTTTTAATTTATATTTTTTTCTTAATGAGATGATTTATAATCAAAAATATATTATAAATTATTTAAATTTGCAGGTTTCGAAAGTCTATCTTTGTTTCTTTAATTTCTTGCCTAGTCAAACTATGGAAGAAGTATTTTATTTTGGTTTTGATTCTTGTGTTATTCAACTGAGTATATTTAACCCATAAATTTGAATACACTCGAAGCTAAGGAAAAATAAATATTTAATGAAACCATTTAAACAACATAAAAATAGAAACAACAAATCCCAAGAAAGAATGTGGAGAACAGTACACCACCTCTCTGTCCACCACTAACGCTCAACAGCGACCAAATCCACAAATATCCAATCAAAGATTTCTTAATTTTATATTATAAAAATAAAATAAAAATATGAAGAATTAACTCAAATAATCGCTCACCCTACTACTTAAACTAAAAATAGTCGGTGAAAATATAATATATGCATAATTTATGTATTACATGTGTATAATTATGTATAATTAATATATAATTTATGACTAAAAAAAATAAATAATTAATATGACCAGCTATTTACGTAAAAATCTCTAAAAATATTTCTTAATTTTACGGGCCCAAATCACACTAGTTTCCGAATAACTCCATTACATCAGCAAAATCCAATAACAAAACCCTTCCTTTTGCTCAAATCGATCCGTCTTATAGCCTCTTTTGCCAAACTTTTTTGTTTGTTTTCGCTCTATATCTTAAATCTAGGGCCCTGTATCTTAAATCTAGATTTATGACCACAAAAAAATCATTAAAGTGGATCAAATAAAGTATAAATCTAGATTTAAGATATATGGCCCATTTGGATTGGCTTAAAAAAATATGATTTTTCAGTAGAAATAATTTTTAAGTCAAAAAGCAATAAGTTGGGTTGCCCATCTTATTGCTTTTGACTTGTTTTAAATAATTTTTAACTTATTTAAAGTATTTTTTAACTTTGACAAACACCTAAAAAAGCTAAAAGAGCTTAAAAACTGATTTGATCTAACTTAAAATTCAATCCAAACACCTCATATTTGGACTCAACCGACCATTTGTTAAAGTAGATTGTCTTTATTGCTCTATTTTGTTTTTCTCATTTGGTTGCTAGCAAATTAGCAGGCACCAAAAGAAGAAAAAGGCAAAAGCGCGCACACGCGCACAGTGAAAGCGAACGATGCGGCCAATATTTGCTTACTTGCATTCCCATTGATGGGACCGATCTAAATTCGTCAAAGGGCACATATTCTAGTATACTTTCCAAAATGATCTAAAAATATTTTTCGTTATACTGTTGAGTTATCTACATCCTTACAGTTATACTTTGGATTTAAATATACTCCTTATTTAAACAGAGGGACATGTGTCATAATCCTGTTAGTCAATTCTAAATATCTTCTAATTAATTAAAAAGACTCATTACCCATACCCAAAAAATTATTTTACAATAAAAACTGCTTTAAAAAAAGCTGAAAAATATTTTCTAAAATAATATTTTTGTAAAAACTGAAAAAAAAATTAAAAAGCAATTTTCTAAAGCAACGTTTTTGTAAAAACTAAAAAAACAAATATTTTCTTTCTTTTCAGTTTTTAGTTAAAAATATTTTAGTTTTTAATTTCTTTAGAAAATTATTTTTTAGTTTTTTGTTTTCAGTTTTTACAAATATATTGTTTTAGAAAATATTTTTCAGTTTTTAAAGCAGTTTTTTTGTAAAAACTGGAATTTTTTTTTTGTTTTTTTCAGTTTTTTGTAAAAAAATAATTTAGTTTTTTTTCGGGTATGATTAATGTGTCTTTTTAATTAATTATGAGATATTTAGAATTGACCAACAAGACGATGACACGTGTCCCTCCTTTTAAATGAAGGGTATATTTGAACCCAAAGTATGACTGTAAGGTATAGATAACCCAATAGTATAACGAGGGGTATTCTTAGACCAGCGGACCTTTTTTTCACCACTTTCAGTTGAATCATTTGCTCTGTGACTGAGCTGAAAACTATAACCATTTTATTACTTTTTAAAATCTGAACTTTATATGTCTAAGGTGAAAGTTGTTCATCAATGAGCTGGGGTCAAGAATATCCACTGCATATTCTCATAAAAGTGAATGGAAGGACATTAGTACACTTAACCTAATCGAACTTATGTTTTTCCAAAATCTTGAG
Organism: Nicotiana otophora; assembly: GCA_000715115.1. NCBI lineage: Eukaryota > Viridiplantae > Streptophyta > Magnoliopsida > Solanales > Solanaceae > Nicotiana > Nicotiana otophora. The sequence goes on along the minus strand of AWOL01S0000085.1, from coordinate 221,600 downwards.
TAGTTTTTTTCAAGGAAATCATTTCGAAACAATACCATGGCAACTACGAGAGGAAGTTAAAAGAATACATAGTCAAACAGGAACACTACAATCTTCTTTCTAAGAGAACCCAATAAAGTGGACAATTTATTAATTAGCCATTTGCGCACAGCATTTGTGTACAGTCTCCAAAAGGAAGACTATCGACCCAGCACTTCTACATTTGTCGTGTATTCTTTAGTGTTTGTTTTCCCTAACAAAGCAAGGTATTGTGTTTAATATGCAGCTAGTCACCTTTGACAAACAAAGCCAAGGATTGAAATACCCCGAAAAACAATTTAGGTACAAGTAATATATTCAACAAATGTTATATAGAAGAAATTTATCAAACTAAAGAGAGAACATGATAGGAGACTTTTTCAGAACTTGAAAACTTTTGAATCTCTCTATGTCATAGCTACATCTCCACAATGGAAAATATGTAGCTACATTTCAAAAAAAGTATTTTTGAGTAGAAGCAGAAGCGTTGTTGGAGAAGCAAACAAAATAGTTTCTTCTTAGAAGCACTTTTTTGAGAAGCACTTTGGAGAAAAATATACTTATGAACACTTTTTAAAAGCTTGGCCAAATACTAATTATTGTTTAGAAGCGCTTTTTAAATAAATTAGTCAAACACAATTTCTAACCAAAAGTACTTTTGAAAAAAAAACACTTCTCAAAATAAGCTAATTTTTTTAACTTGGCCATACATACTATAAATCATGTGATTATCGTACCCATATTGGATATAAGATTATTTATCCTAATTATCATCCTGGTTATGCCCAAAATTATAATCTTGGGAGAAATTGATTTTGAACCAAACGACCTCTTATCATCTGGTTTCTTTTACGGTTTACACCTATCCTATTTTTGTAGTGGAAATGACATAAGATAGCCACTTTTAAGTATGTTGTTTAAAATATATCTATAATTTACAATGTACTTAAAGATTTCTCAAACTTCAGGACACGGCGTCCTAGAGTTTAGACCTCAAGTTCAAACTTAAGGAGATCGTGTCCTAAAGTTCGAAATTTGTGCCCAAAAGTTCGAATCTTATGTCTTGGATTTTAAATTAGTAGTTCAAAATTCAGGACACTTAGTCCTGAATTTCAAATTAGCAACTCAAAAATTCAGGACACTAAGTCTTGAATTTCCAGATTCAGGATGCTTATTCCTGAAGTTTGGATGAATCGGCTAATTTTAAGTACATTGTAAATTGTGAATATATTTTAAATAGCGGGCTTAAAAGTGGCTATTGCTGCACTTCCCCCTTTTTCTTAATATGCTATTGTTGGGAGAAATTTAAAAATAGCCAGATTTACAAGTGGTCATTCAAAAATAGCCACAGTTTCAAAAGTCATTGAAATTTTGCCACTTTTCATGTAAAGATAAATCTGAACGAAAATACTGTTCAAAATCCGAAAAATACTCCAGCATAATATAATGGAATTCCAGTATAATATACTGGAGTTCCAGCAAAGTATACTCGAACTCCAGTATATTATACTGGAGTTTGGAGTTCCAGTATACTTTGTTGGAACTCCAGTATAATATACTAGAGTTCCAGCAAAGTATACTGGAACTCCAGTATATTATACTAGAGCCAGCAAAGTATACCGGTCCAGCATAATATGCTGGAAGTTTATAGACAGGTGCACCGAACTCCAGCATATTATGTTGGACCGGTCTCTGTTGCAGCAAAATAGTGACTGTTTTTCAATGATTTGGCAAATGCCGGCTATTTTTGAATGACCAGTCCGAAAACTGGCTAGCCCGTGCTATTTTAACGCTATTGTCATGTACCAAAATAGGCCCAACAAGACTGACTTGGCCCAAACACAAACATGGAACAAGGAAAAAGTAGGGCAAAATCCAATTTGCTGGTTGGTTAGACTAAATTCTATTCTAGTCAAAAAGTATATAAAATATGCATATAACACACACATTATATATAAGCACATATATTTTCTTCAATCTTATCGCTATATTTATTAGGTTTGGCTTTTAGATATATATACACATTTTGTTCCAGAACACATAATTTGCAATAGTTTTGCTATCTGTTGTATCTTTAAACATATGGCATAATCTGTGTAAGTTAGCCCTTCCCATGGACGGAAAGGCAATTGCCATTAATCAACAATATTTTCCATAGTATAACTTATCTCAACATAAAATCCTACATAAAAATAGTAGTAATAAAGAATCATCGATTCTCCTTTCTAAAAGTTTCTGGCACTTGAATGTCACACCCCTTTATCACCCCAAAAAGATATAATATGTTATGAATAGTTGTGTGTTGAAGAATTTTTTCAATTAAAGTGACAATTTAAAATAGGAATTATTTTATTATTTAGAGTCGTCACTTGAAATTGATTTTTGGGTGTTCCAAGTCACCTTTTATTTGAATCCCTAGTCAAAGGAAGGTTTGACTCTATTATTATTGGTCTACGAAAATAAAGTCCGAGTAAGAAATTCTGTTGACCGGAGAGAAGGTGTAAGGCATTCCCCGAGTCCCATAGTTCTAGCACGGTCGCTTTTATTGACTTAAACTTGGCTTGAATTAATTTTGAACAAACTGTGCATTATTTGATTTTCATAATTTACCTATCCGCTCTTATTTCTTGATTATTAGAATTATTAAAGAATGATTTGGATAATATTACGTTGTTATGACCACGTTACGCAAGCGAATGCGTGATTAAAAATAAAATTAATTAACTTATCATAATTGCGCCTCGCAAGCGATTCCGCAGTCATAAACATGGTTATTAGCACCTTATTACTTTTGAAAAATTAATACATTTGAGGAAATTAATTTCGAAATTTATTAAATGCCAATTATTGCGCTACATAAGCGAATCTGCGGTTTTAGCAAAGGAATAATTAAATTAAGAATTAATTAAAGTTATTGGGTATGATATAAGATTATTGAATTAATTTAATAAATGTTAAACATCACGTTACGCAAGCGAATCTATGAATAAAAAAGTCAAAAATTGTCTACTAGTTGCCTAGCGGTTAAATTAATTATTAAGGTGATTAAGTTATTAAAATAATTATTCAAAAGAAAAGGCTATAATATTATTAGAGTTGTTTAACTAAATATGACATTTAGAATTTCTGAAAAGAAGTACCGGAGCTGAGAAATAATTACGCGCGAAGTTGCTTATATCTATCATGTAAGAACAGCACCAAGAGTTAAGGCCTTGATACAGAGTTTCATATTTTAGAATCCAGTTATGTACTGGCGTGTATAGACCAGAGTTTACTGATAGGTAGTATTTAGATAGCTAGCTGTGTTTGCTTAGCTATGGCTTTGTACAGTTTTAAAGGTGATTAATACAAAAATTTAGTTACCAAAAATAATATGACATTTTAACTTGGACTAGCTTATCAATTATTGGCATTGGGCCTCTTGAAGTTATTAAGGGGAAATTGGCCATCTTTATTGAAATTAAGGGCTTGCCATATTTAAAAGAGCTTTGTTGAAATTGGGCTGGCAGAAATTCGGATTTTTATTTGGCCCACATGGTTATTCAAACAAAATGGGCCAGCTAGCAAGCTTCAATGCTTCAGACCTGGACATAACTTATTGGGCCCAATTACTTTATCTCTTATATGATACCTCGTGGCTCATTAATTCCAAAAGCCTACTATTAATTTAATTGCTACTAATAAATGAATTCTAGAGTCCAGTTAACCTAAAAGAAACTCAACGAGAAAATAACAGTGATAGAACTCTTAGCTTATTAGCAATATAAATGCAACGACTCATGAGATGAAATGGGCGTAGGACAAAAATTGACCACTGTACCAAACTAAACCCCAAAATCTACTTGACTTTTAGCTTAATACAGAACATTTTCTTACTTCAAAATTAATCATTTCACCACTTATTAAAAGAGCCACAAGGCACTGAAAATTTCATTTAAACTAATATCCAACTCAAAGTGCGTAACAAATAGAGACAACATAAATTAAAGAAAACATAATATGATAGAAGAAAAAATAGCTGATGGAACATTCACTAAGCTTCACAAAAATGAAGTAAACAATGTCACACCTCTTTTTTCCCGAGAGGGATAAAGAGTTTTTCCAATTAAAGTTATATTATTTGAAATGAGATTATTTAATTAATTTCAGAGTCGCCACTTGGAATAATTTATAGTGTCCCAAGTAACTGGTTTATTTTAAATCCCAAATCGAGGAAGTTTGACTCCGTTTAAAGTCTGCGAAAACCAGAAGACCAGGTAAGGAATTCTGTTAATCCGGGAGAAAGTGTTAATCCGGGAGAAAGGTGTTAGGCATTCCCGGGTTTCGTAGTTTTAGCACGATCGCTCAACTATTCTTAATTGGCCTAATTATCTGATTTAAAACACATTTGAAACTTATTGAATTTTTATCTTAGAAACCGCTTTTAATATTTATGGAATTTGTTTGAACAAGTCGAGATATCGCGCACTCTTTTGTTTTTGTACACATTGCGAAGCGCGCCACATAAAACGCACCCGCGATTTACAACATGTTTATTTTAATTATTATTTGAAGTTACGGTCGAGTCACGTGAAACGCACACTCGAATTGAGGTTTATATATTATGATCATGTAACGGGAACCGTACCCATAATTACAATAATTTATTAATCGTGCCTAAAGCAAGCTACGATGTTCATGTTTTCACGGAGCTTAATTGGTATCCTCCTCAAATGTTAACAGAAAGTTAAAGCAGTATGATTCTCTACTATCTCTAAGCCCTCTCCAATTTTTGTGTTTTTACCAGAAAGTGAGGGAAAAAAGGTGCATCCCAAATATATGGGAGACAAAGCAAATATAGTACTGCCTCACAATTTTCCTTAGTGTTTCTTCCTATGAATGCTCAGAGGAAAAATTAAGACTACAAATCTACAATCAGATACTTCACCACATTAGGTTCAACAGTATGAGCAAGCTATGACAGAATTAGCATCCACTAAATCTCACTCGGTTACAGTGCAACGCTAATTCAACTAAATGGTATACGAATTATCTTCAAAGTAGAAATAGAAACAACCGTATCACCTTGAATATAGAAATCTATGCAAACAAAAATTAAGCACTAGAACAAAATCATTGATGAATAATCAAAAAAAACATCTCATCACAAGTGTAGCATCTTTAACCATCTCATGGCACTTGAAAATTGAAATTGCGATTCATCAAAATGGAAATGAAGATATTGACAATCCACTTTCAAAGTTAAGACTCAACAATTGTCTGGAATTCCAAAATGAGAAAGCACCAAAAGGATATATGCACAAGATTGAATAAACAAACTAGAAACTCTTACACAAGGAAGCTGCATGCTTATACAAGAAATAGAACATCAAGCAAGTAATGCCATTGAACAGAATACATAGATTTCAAGCTATTCAAAAAATAAAAAAACAGTAGAAACATAATGGAGACGAACCTTAAGGATTGAAACTATATAGTTACTTGAAAGAAATTCCAACCGCGTACAAAGCTTGAAAACGAATCGGCAATCAAACTTAAACAACAGCCACAACACACCGGAAAAACTCGAACAGAACCGGCGACTCATACCTCAACGGTAACCTCGAAAACGACCTCCGTTAAAACTCACTTGCTGGGCCATTTGGAGCTGCTGTTTTGTGCGAAAAACTCCTATTTTCACTAGGTTTTGGGGGCTGTTTTTGGGGCAATTTTCTGGACGAAAAGAGTGCTGGTTTGGGGGGTAGTTCAAGGCTGATTTTTGGGGTGAAGGAGCTGCTCGTTTTTGGTGGTTGTTTGGGATTGTTTCAGCTGCAATTTCCAGCTGATTTTGGGGTGTTAGAATTTAGGAGATTAAAAGGTCCCTTAGGTTTGGTTATAATTGGATTTAAATATGAGTTTAAGAATTGACATGGACCATTAGATTGGAGAAGAATCGATGACTAAAATTAAATCTTGCATTTAAGTGGAGAGTGAGCTAATGGGTTGGGAAGAATGAGCCTTTGTCTTGCTGGGCTACTAAAATCTGAAAATGAGCTCCCAATTGGCCCAAATTCAATTCTTTCTCATTGAATAAAAATAAAAATAAAAATAAAAAAACTACCAAAATATACTAATTAATAGGATAAGAAGTATTATAAAATTATTTTTGTATTTTTAAACTTATGTTTTTTTGAAATTAAAATTAAAAGTTGACTGAAATCCTATTAAAATGAAAATAAGTGAATACTACTTTTAAAAGTTGCGCGGGTCAAAAACTACGCGTTTACAAACAAAATAAATGAACCTTTAACAACTAAATAACACTAACAGAATATTATTTGTAAAGCAAAATAAAAGCTATAGCTAAATACTACACATTTACTTGCTATAACACTGATATAACAATTATCTTTGAACAAAATCATAATATTATATGCTCTACCAATCAAACGGGTTCAAATCTTTTTCATTGTCATCAAGAATCTATAATACAAAGGTTTAAGAGTTACCTATTTGCAACAAAATAAAATTCAGCAATGAACGAGCAAAAACTCAGCAACAAAGACAGCAGAAAACAACGATAAAAAAGCAGCAAATCATCCCGGTAAATAACTCCAAACAAACCCATAATAGTTTCAAAGAACCATAAAGTTTCAGAGAGTTTTTGTTCTCACGTTATCACTCAACCCAAAAGCGCTCAAGTTCAGCTTCTTTTTATATCTTCAACTCATTTTTCTATCTCTTAGATGTGTCTTTTTTTAGAGTATGTGGAGATGTGTATTCAACTAAGAGTGAAAGATCATGTCCAAGTCTGATAGAGCGTGTAGATATGTAGAAGATGTGTCTTTTAAGTAGGAAAAATATGTCCCTTGGGACAGTTTTTGATTGACCAAAAATTTGTCCAAAAGGACAAACTTTTGTGTGCCAAAATAGTTTTCTTTTCACCAAATTCTAACACAAAGCAGAATAGTTGTATTTTCTAGTATGCTTAAAATAGTAAAAGTAAACTTACATGTACCCTATTTTCATTATTCACCTTTTACCCTTCACAAGCTAATATCAAACCACTCAAGTTGATTCAAATCAGTGTAAAATAGAAAATCTAGCATTCAATTGCCCGGAAAATCACCCATATTAGTGCAGCCAATCAGAGACAACCACCCAATGAAGCGAAAAATACGTATTAACAGTGAAGTAATTAAAACATACTAACTGAGCGATGGCGTAAAAACGAACTAAATGAGACAGAACTCTAGACTAAGAAACTAAAATTAATCATAAAGAAAATAGAAGATTAACAATGGGAAGAAAGGGATTAGGATTTCAATTAAAGTCCAGAGACTTAACGACACATGTCGACTAATCACTATTGATTCTAAACTGACCAATAATTAATCAACAAAACTAAACTAATAAAAACAGACTAACACAGAGAACGATTCAGAAATATCAACTACGAATCAAATCAACGTAATCAAACTAAATGACTAATCAGCCAAGAAGCAACTCAATTGATCTCAGTCACATATGATACACCTAAACTAATCACTGCGAGCAACTAAAGGGCTAATCGGAAGCAACATACAACAACATGAAAATAATAACAACTCGACAGATCACTGCTCAAATGTATATTCAAATGTATATGAATAACATAAAATTAAAGTGAATGAAAATTAAACTCTAAACCTAATGCTAATTACAAGAACGAAATCAGAAAAAGGAAAGAGGCGTTACCAAAACTCAGGGACATTCGAGGCCAAATCGAGCAACGAGAAGATACCGAGGATATCAACCAATGACTGTCCGACCCCGAAACGCAATTAGTAGACGCCAAAACAAATAAGTTCTGGTGTCAAACTAGAATGAAACGTGAGCTTTGGATCAAGTAGGCTAAAAAATGGGGCAGTGGTGGTTTTGGGTGGTTGCGACAGTGGGGGGTGGCTGGCTGGCAGCGGTGCGGCTTTTAGGGTTATGGGGTGAGAAAGAGTGATTTGTCAGGAATTTAAGAAAGAACAAAAAGGAAATTTTGGCGGCTAGGGTTTCGGTGAGAGGTAGATTTTGGAGAGATGGAGAGTTATTATGGGTATTTGGGGTTTGGATTGGGTTAGAGGATGAAGAGAGCAAGAAAGAGGTGTAAAAATAAGGTGGTTTGGTGGTGCTCTGCCGGCGGTGGCGATTTCCAGCCGGCAGAGATGGGCGGCGGACAACAGGTCCGAGGGAGATGGGAGAGAGTGAGGAGAAAAAGAAGAGAAGGGGAGAGATAAGGGAAAATGGGGCAAACTTTGGCTTACCTAGGCTTCAAATACCTAGGGTGGCAAATGATGAGAGCCGTTGGATGAGAGGGAGATGAAGGGTTGGGATTTGATCTTGCTTCATTAATCAAAATGTAACGACCCGGTCGATCGTTTTAAGAGATGTAGCTCTGTTCCCCCATTTACTACTCATTTTAAACTTTATATCTATTATGTGACTTGCCGGGGTAGTCGGTTCAGGTCCGGTGAGATTTCAGAATGAAATGAGACACTTAGTCTCAAGGCTGAAAACTTAAGTTGAAATGATTGACCGAATGTTGATCTTTGAGTAAACAACTCTAGAATAGAGTTTTGATGGTTCCGTTAGCTCCGTTAGATGATTTTGAACTTAGGAGCATGTCCAGATTGTGATTTGGAGATCCGTAGTGGAATTAGGCTTGAAATGATGAAAGTCAGAATTTTTGGAAAGTTTGACCGGGAGTGGACTTTTTGATATCGGGGTCGGATTCCGATTCCAGAAGTTAGAGTAAGTCTGTGGTGTCATTTGTGACTTGTGTGCAAAATTTAGGGTCAATTGGACGTGATTTGGTAGGTTTCGGCATCGCTTGTAGAAATTGGAAGTTCAAAGTTCATTAGGCTTGAATCGATGTGCGATTCGTATTTTTGATGTTGTTCGAGGTGATTTGAGGGATCGACTAAGTTTGTATCGTGTTTTAGGACTCGTTGGTATGTTTGGTTGAGGTCCCGAGGGCCTCGGGTTGGTTTCGGATGATTAACGGATCGAAAATGGGACTTAGTTCATTGCTAAAGCTGGAGCTCTTCTGGTGTGATTGCACCTACGAAGGGTTGGATACAGGTGCGATGCCGTAGATGTGGCTGGATTTACGCAGAAGCGGAGCTGGGCTGGCCTAGGCAGGGCTCAAGTGCGAAGGGTTAACCGCATCTGCGAGCCCGCAGGTGCAAGCGAGGCTCCGCATATGCAGAGTTGAGGGAGAGGCCTGTTTGCGCAGAAGCAGATGGAAGGCCACAGAAGCGGCTCTGCAGGTACGGAACCTGGAGCGCAGATGCGGGCCTAGGGGATTTAAGTGATTTTTGCAGAAGCGGTTCCGCGGGTGTGGATAATTGGTCGCAGGTACGAAAAGCCTGGGCAGACTGCTAAAACAAGGTTCGCGATTTTGGCTTAATTTCAAACATTTCAAGCACGGTTTAGGCGATTCTTGAGAGGGTTTTCGAGGAAATTCTTGAGGTAAGTCCCTTGTGCTCATATTTTATCAATAATCTTGCTTACTCAATGACTTTTCCCCTAGTTAGTGTGTAACTAAGGTGTAAATTGGGGGTTTGAGGCTAGGGATTAGGAGGATTTGATTTGGGGATTTGGGTGATGATTTGGTATCGGAGTTTGATAAATTTGGTATTGTTAGACTCGTGGTTGAGTGGGCTTTTGGTTTTTGTGACCTTTATTGAATTTTGAGACGTGGGCCTGGGGGTCGACTTTTGAATCGATTTTGTTTTGATTAATAGCTTAGCATTTTCTTATGGAATTGATTCCTTTAGCCCGTATTGATTATATTGCATTGTTTATGGCTAGATTCGAGGAATTCAGAGGCCGTTTCGCGAGGCAAGGGTGTGTTGGAGTAGAGATTTTCTTGATATGAGGTAAGTAACAATTCTAAATGTGATTCTGAAGGTACGAAACCACGTATTACGTGTCATGTATTTGGTTTTGAGGTGACGCACATGCTAGGTTAGGATTTTGGGTCATGACAATTTGGTATCAGAGCCAAGGTTGCATAGGTCTCACGAGTTATGAGCAGGTTTAGTAGAGTCTTGCGAATCGGTACTGAGACGTCTATACTTATCTTAGAGAGGCTGCCGAACCCTTAGGAAATTTCACATTCTTGTATTCTTGTCGTGCGGATTTGTTGGTTCCGGTAACTAAACTTTTGTATTCTATTCTCTCACAGATGGTGAGGACACGTGCTACTAGACAGGATGGACAGCTACTAGTACCACCAGCTAGGGCCACGAGAGGCCGAGGTCGCGGTAGGGGCCGAGGTAGGGGTAGAGGTGCAGCTCGTACATCAGCTAGAGCAGCACCTGCAGATCTACCAGTTGCTCCAGCACAAGAGCAGGTTCCAGATGTAATTGAGCCAGTGGGGCCAGCTAAGACACCACCTGTGCCTATTGTGATTCCAGGCCTTCAGGAGGCTTTGGACTAGATATTGACGGTTTGCACTGGCCTTGCTTAGGTGGTATCGGCTCAGGCTGTGCCAGCCACTTCTCAGGCCGGTGAAGGTACTCATAACCCCGCTGCCCGTACTCTAGAGCATGCGATACGGGGACTTCAGACACTGGAGGTACTATCAGCCCAGCCGGTTGCAGCTGCTCAGGCCCCGGTGGTCCCCGTTATGACTAATGATGAGCAGAGGATACTTGAGAGATTTGGGAGGTTTCGTCCTCCATCATTTAGCGGTGCTGAGTTGGAGGATGCCCAGGGCTTCTTGGACAAGTGCCAGCGGGTGCTTCGTACAATAGGTATTCTGGAGTGCAGTGGGGTCTCGTTCACTACTTTTAAGTTTTCTAGGGCTGCCTTCAGATGGTGGGAGGCTTATGATAGGCGTAGGCCGGTTGGTGCTGCACCACTTACACAGCAGGAGTTCTCCTTTCTATTCTTGGAGAAGTTCTTGCCGCAGTCTCGCAGGGAGGAGCTGCGCAGACAGTTTGATCAGCTTCGGCAGTATGGCTTGTCTGTGACCCAACACGAGATAAGGTTTTCTGAGTAAGATTGACACGCAGTTTGGTTAGTTCCCATTGATAGGGAGAGGATCATGAGGTTCATCGATGGCCTCACGTATCAGTTGCGGTTGCTTATGACTAGGGAGAGGGTATGTGGTGCCACTTTTGACGAGGTGGTTGACATTTCTTGACAGATAGAGATGGTCCGTAGCCAGGAGCGTGGTGACAGGGAGGCCAAGCGGCCTCAAGGTTCGGGCAGTTTCGGTGGTGTACCTTATGGGGGCAGTCCTACCACATCAGGGGTCGTCCTTATAGGAACGCTCAGACGACTCATCCAACTCATCATGTCGCATAAGCTAGCCACAGTTCTTACAGTGCTCACTCAGGCAAGTCTTCATTTAGTGAACTACCAGCGTAGAGTTCTCACCTTGCCTCGTCCGCTCAGGTTTCTACAGGTAGTTCCTCGGGTTATCAGGAGCATCAGTTCCGTAAGAGGAGGGGTTGTTTAGAGTGTAGAGATTTTGGTCATATCAAGAGAGATTGACCTAGGTTGTTGAGTGGGGCTCCAGCAGTTAAACCACCCGCTCAGCCAGTGCGGGGCGGGACCCAGACAACTAGAGGTCACCCAAGAGAGGGGCGGTCAGGCCCGATTCTATGCTATCCGTGCCAGACTAGATGTTGTTGCCTCCGAAGAAGTGATCACATGTATTGTCTCAGTATGCCACAGGGATGCCTCTACATTATTTGAACCTGGTTCCACTTATTCGTATGTATCGTCGTATGTTTCTCATTATCTAGATATGCCCTATGAGTCCTTAGTTTCATTTGTTCGTGTATCTACGCCAATGGGCGATTCTATTATTGTGGACTGTGTATATCGGTCATGTGTAGCGACTATTGGAGGATTGGAGACTAGAGTTGATCTCTTATTGTTTAGTATGGTAGACTTCGATGTGATCTTGGGTATGGATTGGTTGTCTCCATGTCATGCTATTTTGGATTGTCACGCTAAGACCGTGACGTTGGTAATGCTGGGGTTGCCAAGAATCGAGTGGAGAGGTTCTCTAGATTATGTTCCCAGTAGGGTAATTTCTTATTTGAAGGCACAACTTATGGTTTGAAATGGGTGTTTGTCATATTTGGCCTTTGTGAGAGATATTGATGCAGACACCCCTACTATTAATTTTGTACCGGTAGTGCGAGACTTTCTAGATGTATTTTCTGCAGACCTTACGGGTATGTCACCCAACAAGGATATTGATTTCGGTATTGACTTGGTGCCAGGCACTCAGCTCATTTCTATTTCTCCGTATCGTATGACACTAGCTGAGTTGAAAGAACTGAAAGAGCAACTTCAGGAACTCCTTGATAAGGGGTTTATTAGGCCTAGTGTGTTGCCTTGGGATACACCGGTTCTGTTTGTGAAAAAGAAAGATGGTACTATACGGATGTGTATCGACTACAGGCAGTTAAACAAAGTTACAATCAAGAATAAGTATCCTTTGCCGGATATTGATGGTTTATTTGACCAGCTTCAGGGAGCAAGGGTATTCTCCAAAATTGATTTGAGATCCGGGTATCACTAGTTGAAATTTCGAGATTCGGATATTCTAAATATGGCATTCAGGACCCGTTACGGTCCCTATGAATTTCTCATGATGTATTTTGGGCCAAGCCCCAGCAGCATTTATGCATTTGATGAACAGTATATCCAGCCATACCTTGATTCATTTGTCGTAGTATTTATTGATAATATCTTGGTGTACTCACGTAGCCAAGAGGAGCATGCACAACACTTGAGTATTGTATTACAAAGGCTGAGAGAGGAGAAACTTTGTGCCAAATTCTCTAAGTGTGAGTTCTAGCTTAGTTTGGTGGCATTCTTAGGACACATAGTATCCAGTGAGGGGATTCAGGTGAATCCGAGGAAGATAAAGGCGGTTTAGAGTTGGCCCAGACCGTCCTCAACTACGGAGATTCGGAGCTTTCTCAGCTTGGCCGGTTATTATCGTCGCTTTGTGGAGGGTTTCTCGTCTATTGCATCGCCTTTGACCAAACTGACCCAAAAGGGTGCTATTTTCTGATGGTCGGATGAGTGTGAGGAGAGCTGCTAAAAGACTATGATATCACTATTCTGTATCATCCCAGGAAGGCCAATATGGTGGCCGATGCCTTGTGTAGAAAGGCGGTGAGTATGGGTAGCCTTGCATTTATTCTTGTTGGTGAGAGGCCTCTTGCAGTTGATGTTTAGGACTTGGCCAACTAGTTCGTGACATTAGATATCTCGGAGCCCAGTCGGGTTCTAGCTTGTGTGGTTTATCGGTTTTCTTTATATGATCGCATCAGAGAGCGCCAGTATGATGACCCTCATTTGCTTGTCCTTAAGTACACGATTTAACACGGTGCCTCAACTGTCAGCAGGTGAAGTATGAACATCAAAGATCGGGCGGATTGCTTTAGAGGTTAGAGATTCCAGAGTGGAAATGGTAGCGGATCACCATAGATTTTGTAGTTGGGCTCCCACGGACTTCGAGGAAGTTCGATGCCATTTGGGTGATTGTGGATCGACTGACCAAGTCTACATACTTTATTCCAGTTGGGACTAATTATTCTTCAGAGCAGTTGGCTCAGATTTACATCCGAGAAATTGTTCGCCTCCACGGCATGCTAGTGTCCATCATTTCAGATCGGGGCACGCAGTTTACATCGCAGTTTTGGAGAGTCGTGCAGCAGGAGTTGGGTACCCAGGTTGAGTTGAGCACATCGTTTCACCCTCAGACGGACGGACAGTCCAAGTACACTATTCAGATATTAGAGGATATGCTACGCGCTTGTGTCATTGATTTTGGGGGCTCTTGGGATCAGCTTCTGCCACTGGCAGAATTTGCTTACAATAACAGCTACCAATCGAGCATTCAGATGGCTCCGTATGAGGCTTCGTATGGGATATAGTGTCGATCTCCGGTGGGTTGGTTTCAGCCTGGTGAGGCTAGACTGTTTGGTACTGACTTGGTTCAGGATGCTTTGGACAAGGTTAAATTGATTCAGGAGTGGCTTCGCATGGCGCAGTCCAGACAGAAGAGTTATGCTGACAAGAAGGTCTGTGATGTTGCTTACATGGTAGGGGAGAAGGTACTGCACAAGGCTTCACCCATGAAGGGTGTTATGAGGTTCGGCAAGAAGGTCAAGTTGAGCCCTCGGTATATTGGGCTGTTTGAGGTACTTTAGAGGATTGGGGAGGTGGCTTACAAGCTTAACTTTCCACCTAGTTTATCGAGTGTGCATCCAGTATTTCATGTTTCTATGCTCCGGAAGTATGTCGGCGATCCGTCTCATGTTTTTTATTTCAGCACAGTTCAGTTGGATGGCGATCTGACTTGTGATGTGGAGTCGATCGCTATTTTGGATCGGCAGGTTCGGAAGTGGAGGTCAAAGGACATAGCTTTAGTGACGGTGCAGTGGAGAGATCCGCCAGTTGAGGAGGCTACTTGGAAGACCGAGCGGGAGATGCGGAGAAAATATCCATACCTATTTGGGACTCCAGGTACGTTTCTAGACCCGTTCGAGGACGAACATTTATTTAAGAGGGGGAGGATGTAATGACCCGACCGTTCATTTTGAGAGCTGTATCCCCGTTCCCCTAATTACTGCTCATTGTTTACTTTATAGTTGTTATGTGACTTGTTGGGGTAGTCGGTTTGGGTCCAATGAGATTTCAGAATGAAATAAGACACTTAGTCTCAAGACTGAAAGCTTAAGTTGAAATGATTGACTGGATGTTAATTTTTGAGTAAACGACTTTGGAACGGAGTTTTGATGGTTTTGTTAGCTCCGTTAGGTGATTTTGGACTTACTAGCATGTCCGAATTGAGATTTGGAGGTCCGTAGTGGAATTCGGCTTGAAATGGCGAAAGTTGGAATTTTTGGAAAGTTTGACCGGGAGTGGACTTTTTGATATAGGGGTCGGATTCCGATTCCGGGAGTTGGAGTAGGTCCATCGTGTCATTTTTTCTTGTGTGCAAAATTTGGGGTCAATCGAACGTGATTTGGTAGGTTTCGGCATCGTTTGTAGAAATTGGAATTTCAAAGTTCATTAGGCTTGAATCGATATGTGATTCGTGTTTTTGATGTTGTTCGAGGTGATTTGAGGGCTCGATTAAGTTCGTATCGTGTTTTAGGACTCGTTGGTATGTTTGGTTGAGGTCTCAGGGGCCTCGGGTTGGTTTCAGATGGTTAACGGATCGAAAATGGGACTTTGTGCATTGCTGAAGCTATAGCTCTTCTGGTGTGATCGCACCTGCGAGGGGTTGGCCGCAGATGAGGCTGGATTTATGCAGAAGCGGAGCTGGCCTAGAAGCATATGGAAGGCCGCAGAAGCGGCTCCGTAGGTGCGAAACCTGGAGCGCAGATGAGGGCCTGGGGGATTTAAGTGATTTCCGCAGAAGCGGAGGATTTACCGCAGAAGTGGTTCCGCATGTGCAGATAATTGGTTGCAGGTGGGAAAGTCCTGGGTAGACTATTAAAACAAGGGTTCGCGATTTTAGCTTCATTTCAAACATTTCAAGCACGGTTTAGGCGATTCTTGAGAGGGCTTTTGAGGGGATTTTGAGGTAAGTCCCTTGTGCTCATGTTTTATCAATAATCTTGCTTGCCCGTTGCTTTTTCTCCCTTGGGTGACGATTTGGTGTCGGATTTTGATAAATTTGGTATGCTTAGACTCGTGGTTGAGTGAGCTTTCGATTTTTGTGACTTTTATCAAATTTTGATATGTGGGCCCGGGGGTCAGCTTTTGAGCCGATTTTGTTTTGATTAATAGGTTAGTATTTTCTTATGGAATTGATTCCTTTAACTCGTATTGATTATATCGCATTGTTTATGGCTAGATTCGAGGCATTCAGAGGCCGTTTCGCGAGGCAAGGGTGTGTTGGAGTAGAGATTTTCTTGAATTGAGGTAAGTAACAGTTCTAAATTTGATTCTGAGGGCACGAAACCCCGTATTACATTTCATGTATTTGGTTTTGAGGTGACGCACATGCTAGTGACGGGCGTGTGAGCGTGCACTGTAGGAATTGTGACTTGATCAAATTTCGTGGAATCGAGTAGTTGAATAATCTGTTTTTATCTGTACATTCTCCATGTAGTAGAGAAATTGAATTATCTGCTAAATTGTTGTTTTTTACTCAGTCACAATTTTACTTGTTTATTGTATCTCAGTCTCTATTGTTCCTTGTTGACACATTATATCATTTCTGTTGAGGCTGATTTTCACGATCACTGAGAGCCCGAGAGACTGAAGAGATGGATGACTGAGTGAGGCCATGGCCCTGATTGTGAGATATTGATACTATAGCACGTGAGTTGTCTGTGCGGATCCAAATACTTAACTATAGCACGTGAGTTGTCCGTGCGGATCTAGATATTATACTATAGCACGTGAGTTGTCCGTGCGGATCTAGATATTATACTATAGCACGTGAGCTGTCCATGCGGATTATAGAGCTTGGGTTGAAGGAGCCCCTCCAGAGTTTGTACACACCCCTAATGAGCATGTACCTACTGAGTGCGAGTGACATATGCTGAGTGCCGAGTGCTGAGTGATTGAGAGGAATGAGTGATTGTGAGGAAAGAGTGATTGTGAGGTTGGAGTGAATGGGAGGACTGAGTGACTGTTTCTCTGAGAGGATGCATTGATTTCATTATTTTTGCACTTCAGCTGTCATACATCACTATTTTGGAAATTTCTGAGAGATATTATTTTTTGTTTTAATTGAACTTGATATGAAATTATTGTTCAGGTATTAAATGTTGAACTTGAAAGCATGCCTACCTTCTTATGTTGAAAATTACCTTAATTGGACTTAGCTGTGAAGCTCGTCACCTCTTTCAGTTCTTTCTTTAGTATCGTTACTTACTGAGTTGGTTGTACTCATAGTATACCCTGCACTTTGTGTGCAGATCAGGTGTTCCCGGACACAGTGGGTGTTGATTTCTTTGCGTAGTTGATATTCCGGAGATTCCGAGGTAGCTGCCGGTGTTTCTCAGAACTTGTCTCTCCTTCCCTATCTTCTTACTTGTTGTATTTAGTCTCGGACTATTATAGGCCGTGTTTTCCAGAATTGTGATGTATAGATGCTAATGTACTCTGTGACACCCCGATAGTTGGGAATTTCCGCGTTGTGTTTTGGATTTTCTATCCTGTTTATGAGGAGTTTTATTATTTAAATTGCTTTACATTCATTTTTTGTTAAAAGTATTGGAGTCATTTTGTAAATGCCGGCTTTCCTAGTACCACGATAGGCGCCATCATAACAGGTTAGGAATTTAGGTCGTGACAAGTTGGTATCAGCGCCTAGGTTACATAGGGCTCATGAGTCATGAGCAGATTTAGTAGAGTCTTGCGGATTAGTACGGAGACGTATGTACTTATCTTCGAGAGGTTGCCGAACCCTTAGGAAATTTCACATTCTTGTATTCTTGTCGTGCAGATTTGTAGGTTCTGGTAACTAAACTTCTGTATTCTATTCTCTCACAGATGGTGAGGACACGTGCTACCATACAGGATGGACAACCACCAGTACCAACATCTAGGGCCATGAGAGGCCGAGGTCGCAGTGAAAGTTTTCGTCCGAATATAGTGAATGCCATCACTAACTTTTGCTTACCTATGACTCTAGTGAAAACATTTTTGAAAAAGGAGACCGAACCTTGCTTTCGAGGTTGCCTACATTTTCTTGGCTATAAAGGAATCAGGTTAGTGTAGTTTTGAAAATATTTGGTAGATGGGACTACAGAACACTAGAGTTAAGACTGCTACTGTTGTTGTTATTGTTACTGTTACTTGCTACTGCTATTGTTACTTGCCACTTTCATCAAAAGAAAAAGAGAAGAGAAAACTACATATGTCTGCATACTAAGAGTTACAAAATTCCTATCTATGTGCCTTACGGAGTCAAATCTTGATTCTTGACTTGCTCGCTTGTGTTGATCTTAGATAGGATCTTGATTCTCTTTGAATCTCAATCACTCGCTTTCCTAATCTGAAATTGAGAAGATGAATCATGAGAAGTTGGGTTGCTGACACATTATCAAAGTCAACTCCACCTATCTTGTGATCGAAAGACTTCTCTCTTTTGATGAGAACTAAAATTGCAAGCTTTAATTTTCACAACTTGTGCTCTATGGCGGGGCCTGCAAAGCCATCAAATATGAACAAAACGAACAAAATTTTCTACCCCAGTTTGGCACTGAGATAATTTTGTGAATTATTAGGTAAAGTGTAACGACCCGATCGATCATTTTGAGCTCTAGAGCGTCGTTCGGCGGTTTGAGGCCTTGAGTAGATTCACTTCAGGTATTATGACTTGCACGTGTAGTCGGAATTGAATTTCGTGAAGTTCAGAGATGAATGGGAAAGAAAATTCTAACTTTCGAAAGCTTTTGAGTTGGAAGAATTGACTAAGGTTTAACTTTTGAGTAAACGACCTTGGAATCGGGATTTGAAGGTTCCAATAGGTTCGTATGATGATTTTATACTTGGGCGTATGCTCGGGTTGAGTATCGGATCACTCAGGAGCATTTCAGTGCTTATTGTCGAATGCTGGCATTTTTGAAAGTTTTAAAATTTCATAAGTTTGGGTTGAAGTATATTTTGATGTTATTGATGTCCGTTTGGGGTTCTGATCCTTTGAATAGGTTTGTATAGTGATTTGTGACTTGCATGCAAAGTTTGGCGTCATTCTAGAATGTTTTGATATGGTTCAGACGCGTTCGTCAAAGTTTGAAAGTTTAAACAAGGATTTCGATCGTCGATTCGTAGTTTTGATGTTGTTTGGCGTGATTTGAGGCCTCGACTAATTTCATAATGTGCTTTGGGATGCGCTGGTATATTTGGTCAAGGTCTCGGGGGCCTTAGGTGGATTCCGAATGGTTAACGGATCGGATTTTGGACTTAAGGTAAGGCTAGAGAATTCTGGTTGCTGGTGCAACCACTTCTATGGAAGCTTCATCGCAGAAGCAAACTCGTAAAAGCAAGGTAATTGCCGCAGAAATGGCTGGAAAGGAAGCTGGGCAGAGGCTGCTTGCTCATCGCAGAATCTGGGCCCTGGGCACACTTGCGCATCCGCAGGAGCGGAAATGTTGAGCGCAAGAGCGGATGGCATCGCAGAAGCGGCAGTGGCTCGCACCTGCGTGTGCGCAGAAGCGGAGCCCTTGTCCCCATGTGCAAAGGGGCTGTCACTAGTACTGCTTTGCAGATGCACAGTTTTGGCCACAAAAGCGAGTCTGCTGCTGCGATAAATTCGTCCGCAGGTGCGAAAGTCGCTGGGCAATTGTCATGACCCCAATTTCCCTCCATAGGATGTCGTGATGGCACCTAGTCTCTAAGACTAGGTAAGCCTAATAATTTTAGGAATAACTGAGTATAGAACTTGTCACGTCCCAAAATCGGGGAGAGCGACCGGCGCTCAACCGAGTGAACCTGACCGAGCAAGCCTGTTAGATTTTCTTCTACCCAAACTCATCCATGAATAAAGAGGAGATGTACTCCATTAATCAAACGCTGAAAAGATTTCATTAACAATTTCCATTTCATTTCCATTAGCAGCTTCATTCCAAATTATAACACGTTTATAGATATAACGAAAAATATGTTTGCCAAAAATACCAACACATAGTTCAATTCCCAACATCAAACACCACCCATAACCTGTCTACGGAGCCTCTAAGTATAACAGAAGAGTAGTATGGAGGTTCCGGCAGTAAGGCCCCGGCTATACCTTAAAATACAATGTACAACTCAAATGACATCAGGCCCCGGAATAGAGTAGGGCTCACCAAAACCTTCTGAATAGAGAGTGACTGCTAACGAGGACCAAAGCTGTCGCTGATGAACCACCTGCATCCATTGAAGATGCAGCACCCCCCGGTAAAAGGGACGTTAGTACATATGGAATAGTACTAGTATGTAAAGCTAACTGTCCACTTTCAAAATAGAATGCCAATATAAAAGAGGGAAAATCATGAGAACAACAATCAACAATCAATGATATCCAAATGCCAAGTTAAAACATAATAATTTCCAAAATACGAAGATAATATATTTTTTTGGTTGGGAGATCCTTAGCACCAATATACCACTGTTCACAATACCAATATTCACAGTACCAATACCACCGTTCATAGTACCGATATTCACAATACCAATACCACCATACTTTTAGCACGGAGTCCGATCACGACCCAATCAGCTAGGCCATCTCATTAGAGACATCAACCACAATCACTCTCAATACCAATACCACCGTACTTTTAGCATGGTGTCCGATCACGTCCCGATCGGCTAGGCCATCTCATTAGAGACATCAACCACAATCACAATTTAAATTATAATTTCCAGCACAATTACCACCATGTGTGCGGCATGGTGTCCGATCACGACCCGATCAGCTAGGACATCTCACCACAATGCCGTGTGGATCGACATCATCCATTTCTATCAATCATCTCATCCCAATTAAGGGGAATAATTATATCACATCAATTTCATCCCCAATATGGGAAATAATCACAATCCACTCCTACACCGGCACGTGTAGTTTCAGGGTTAGGTTTTTTCAACCTACCCTTTCTCGGTGACTATCGATACTCCCAAAAATATTATTGATTTGCTTACAAAGGAAACAACAATACAAATGCATTTACCTTATAACCTTTCATACCGTACATAGCCTCATTGTCACTTTCAACAACGTTTAATATCGTTATTTTATTGGCTCTCTTGGCCATACATATGATTCTTCATTCATAGCACAATGGCCATATTTCATATTCCACACTTTCATTTGTTCCCTTTCATGGATCATCATCATAAATATCAACAAATATAATATTCCGAAAATCACAACTTTAAGTTCATTAGTAATGTAAACTTCAAACACAATGGATTTCTTTCCAATAAATGCAGTAAAATAATTAGCAATCGAAGCACAAGTTACAATCATAAACAAGTAGCACACCATTTATTCTTGAAATACTTTTCCCCAAAAAGGGCAATACACAATTTTCACTCACGAATATGTAAGAATGCAAAACACATTGAAAATACTCATAAAGCATAGCATTAGTTAAAACAGCCACATTGGGGTATGACTTGAGGACATAAGCTTTTAGGAAAGTCTACTTTTGAAGTAATTTTGAAATAGTTGAATCAAGGCTCATTTTATAATATTTCTCACATCATCTCATTTCATTGGCACCTCTGGCCACAAGTATAACTTTCATTCTTGGCACAGTGGCCACACTTTATATCTTCAACTCACTTCGTTTACTTTCAAGCATCTTTATAGATTATCAACAACAAGGCATTTTCAATCAAGACTTCAGGTACACATATGAGTAATTAAGAGTCTTAAGCATATCGAGTTTTTCTCACACAAGTTGGCATCATAACTTTCATTTGAAACACGACTCAAAGCCATAACATTTTAATACACAATCCGTACTTTGAACATATATCTTTCGACATAAGGCTCATTTGGAATAATCAAGTTTATAAGGAATAACTCGGAACATAGGAATTAGGAACTTGAGCCAACCATGCTTGAAACTTACGGGAACATCATGGAATTTAATTCTAAGAGATTAGTTTAGCCAATATACCTCAATTGAGCTTCCTTAAACTCTAAAATATTCTGGAATTCTTAGTAACTTCAATCTATTTTAGAAATATAACAAATTGAACCAAAATTAGGAGGATGATTATGGTTCTAGCTCATTTGAGCATTTTATCAAACACTAGGTGTGCATTAAGGTTTCAAGGTCCTCCTATGGTGGATTCCATCATCCCAAACCCATTATCTACCATTCTTAGCTCAAGAATCTTCTCACACCCTTTGATAACACATGCATGCAAGATGAACAACTCCCATGCCCAAAACTTATCTTACTAATTACCCAATTCTAGATAAAATTCGAGATTGGGGGTTAGGGTGTAGAATCTTACCTTTAGGATGAAGACCTTGTGGGTTTTCCTTGTTAATCTTTCAAGATTTGAGTAAGAATTGAAGAACAATTGTTAAGGAACACTTTCCCACTCTAGGGCACTCTCTCACTCTAAAAATATCAGGTTTTAGCTCAAGAAATAACTTAACCCCTCTCTCTACCCGGCCTTGGGGGTATCTAATGGGCTCCTATGTGCGCGGCCGTGCACCTAGGCAAGTGGACGCGCATCTGGCTGCGCACAAAAGGCAGAAACTCCCAAATATGCGCGGCCGCACATCTGGGCGTGCAAATGATATAGGTTAAGTAAAATGGCCATACCTTTCTGTATACATATCCAAATGATGCATGATTTGATGCGTTGGGAACTAGACTCAAAGGGATTCAATGTGATAGGTATATCACCACCTAAATCATTATATTGAAGGAGTTATATGCATTTGAAGTCGGATCTTGTGCCAATTGAAACATCCTTTCCACTTAATGTATCCAACGTGTTCCACACAAGTTCTTGCCATTCACAAAACTCCTTAGTATGTTCCAACACACCTTAAACACACATTATCAATTCAAAATGATGTGGCTCTATCCCATAGGTCTTATTTAATACTCAACTACATTATTCTCAAATACCGTTGGCGCATTTTAAAATCTTAAATCATTAGGAAATTTTTACGGGGCCTTACAGAACTGAACTCAAATCTCAACACATGATATATAATTAGAAACTGCGATTCAAGCAGTTACAACTACCCAAAACCCGATATAAATAAGTCACATACTTCTAAGAAAAAATACTAAGTGTCTCTATATATCAGAGTCTAAAGAGAATAAGGAAAAAACAACATAACAAGGATAAAGGGGGACTCCGAGGTCTGCGGACGCTGGCAGATGTACCTTGAAGTCTCCACGCACAGGCTATCTCACTGGTATCTTGCCTGGTAGGAAGAATCTGGATCTGCACAAAAAGATGTGCAGAAGTGTAGTATGAGTACACCACAACGATACCTAGTAAGTGTCAAGCCTAACCTAGGTAGATTAGTGACGAGGTCAAGTCAGGGCCTTACTTGAATAAAAGGAAACAAGGCAGAAGATATAATGATATAATGAAATGACTGAGAATTTAACAATGAGAAATTACAGAAAGGTAACAATATAGCAAATAGAGATAAACAGCAGGGGCGCTCCCGAAGTATAGTCTCGTAGTCCCAAATGTAAATACACAATAGGGGGATCTCCCGAGGTACCGTCTCGTAGTCCCAAAAGTAAATATGCGATAGGGGGATCTCCCGAGGTACCGCCTCGTAGTCTCAAAAGTAAATATGCAACATGAGATCTCCCGAGGAACTGCCTCGTAGTCCCAAAAGTAAATACATGACAGGGGGATCTCCCAATCTATCGCCTCGTAGTCCCAAAAGTAAATATGCGACAGGGGGATCTTCCGAGGTACCGCCTCGTAGTCCCAAAAGTAATTATGCAACAGGGGATCTCCCGAGGTACTGCCTCGTAGTCCAAAAAGTAAATACACAACTCATAACCTATGGAACAATGAATTTATAGCAAGAAATCATATAGTTAAAGACTGAATAAAAGATCACAGAGGCAAGTAATTCAACTAAGCATGTTGCACAAATTTCAAGTAAAAGTTAAGACACGTAGGCATGCGATACTAAGCTAAACATGATAACTACACATGCTAAGACAACTCAGTTAAGGAATTAAAAGAGGACTACTCAATAGGAACCAAAATTTCCACATTTAGCCCGAGGCGTACATGACATGCACATATCACCAATTGTTACAACAGTACCAAATTCTAAGGGAATTTCCCCCAGACAAGGTTAGACAAGTCACTTACCTCAAATCTCGCTCAATCAATCGATAAGGATACCTTTCCCTCGATTTTCCGACTTTGAACGACCCATATCTAGCCAAAAGCAATTACATACCGTGAATACAACTACAAGAAACTAATTTAAATAATGAACCTACGATTTTAGCAAAGAATTGAAAACTCGGCCCAAAAAGTCGACCCGGGCTCATGTCTCATAATCGGGTAAAAATCACAAAATATGAACACCCATTCGAACACGAGTCCAACCATACCAATTTTACCAAACTCCGACATCAACGCGACCTTCAAATCCTCAAATCTTATTTTCAAATCCCTAGGCTCAAATCTTCGAATTTCGCCTCGGAAACACGTAATCTAGTTGAAATACTCAATGATAATTCAATATTATTGAATAACAATGATCACAAGTGACTTACCTCAAGTTTTCCCATGAACTCTCTCTGAAACATCGCCTCAACTCGTGTTTACAATGTCCAAGAATGAGAAAATCTCGAACCCCTCTATTTTGTACACTGCCTAGTGCTTTCACACCTGCGGCCAAGTTTCTCGCTTCTGCGATACCGCTTCTATGATCAACTCTTCCGCACCTGCGGAACTTCCGCTTTTGCGGTCCTAAATCCGCTTCTGCGGGCTCACTTCTGCGAGACGAAGGCCGCTTCTATGGAGCCCCCATGCCAGGTCCCTTCCGCTTCTGCGTTGCCTCCTTCGCATCTGCGACTTCGCAGATGCGAAACTTCCCTCGCATCTGTGACCTATGCCCACGCTGCTCCAGCCCATTTGTGCGATCAACATGTCGCTTTTGCGGTCGCGCATCTGCGACCATTCCCATCGCAGGTGCAATTGCACCAGAACTAGAAATTTTCCAAAATTCCTCCAAGTCCAAATCGATTCCGGATTTAATCCGAATCACACCCGGGGCCTCCAGGACCCCGACCAAATATACCAACCAGCCTTAAAACATCATACAAACTTAGCCTTTATATCACATCAAACGATGCTAGAAACACGAATTGCGCATCGATTCGAGCCTATTGAACTTTAATACTTCAAACTTCTACACCCGATGCCGAAACCTATCAAATCAAGTACGATTGACCTCAAAGTTTTCACACAAGTCATAATTGACATTACATAGCTACTCCAACTTCCGGAATCGGAATCCGATCCCGATATCAAAAAGTCCACTCCCGGTCAACTTCCCAAAAATCATCCAAATTTCCAACTTTCGTCAATTGACGCCAAAATGACCTACGAACCTCCAAATCAACATCCGGACACGCTCCTGAGACCAAAATCATCATACGAACCTGTTGGAACCTTCAGATCTCATTTCCAAGGTCGTTTACTCAAAAGTCAAACCTTAGTCAATTCTCCCAACTTAAAGTTTCCGAAATTAAAATGTTCTTTCCAAATCCAATCCGAACTTCCCGAAATTCAATGCCAACCACACGCACAAGTCATATTACCTGAAGTGAAGTTACTCAAGGCCTCAAACTGCTGAACGACGTGCTAGAGCTCAAAACGACCGGTCGGGTCATTACATTCTCCCCCACTTAAACATACGTTCGTCCTTGAACATGCTAAGGACTGCTCTGGATTGTCCAAAATCACTATTTAACACCTCGTGCACCTACTTGTGCCACCACAACCCAGTTGAACACATTAGCTCGAGCTAGACTGAACATCCTCTCTATAACCTTAGCTAACAAGCTTGAGAACCAAATTCCAACATCTGGAGATTTTTTACAAGACATGATTCTAACATTCGAACACCGTATTAATCACCACATACTGTACCAAAACATGATTGTGCACCTATACTAAAATCACACCATGCACCACATAAGTCGGTTGCCCATAATAACATCCCCCGGCCACAATAGCTGGAATTTCACGAATCTGATGCATGCAATACACCTTATGATGTATATAAGTCCTGTTCCAACTCTCGAAATACTACCACGACGGAAGAGATGTGTAGAAACTAATAACCACTTACCGAATCAACAAATCATGGAGTCTCTCCTCCTGACAAGGACCATTACCTCATTCTTAAACGAATAACGATATTTGCTCTTTAATATACCCTATATAGCTCCGATCGTATTGATCCCAGGTCTGATAACCTCGTCTCACCCAATACAAGCTGCTCAGGCAATAAGCCATCTCAAATACTTCCAAAAATCTCATATGACGCCCACAATGCGCCAACAAGCTACAACTCGAATGTGATACATAAGAAAAAAAAGAAGAAAAAAATGAACTCTGGAAAAAGAACTACTCGGCCCGCATAACGAATAAAATGACTGAAGAGATGCTGTGAAACTTTCTCAGAGAATGAGAAATAAATACACCAAATAAGCATAGGAGACTGTACTCAATATCTCACTATTGCGACGTGCAACCCGATCCACATATGATACTGTTGCGGCATGCGACCCAATCCAAACATGATACCATTGCGGCGTGCAACCCGATCCAAACATAATACCGTTGCGGCGTGTAACCCGATCTACACATAACAATAAATAAGGACGTCCATCAAACCATAATTCTTATACCTACGAAATACCGAATATGGTCTACAAGCACCAAGTGCGTAATACAAATCCTGGGGAGACGGATAGCGCCATACGCTATGAAGCCCAAGCGCCACTAAGGTGTAATAAATGACATGCAACTCGAGAGCCATCCTGCTCATATAATACCACAAGCTACACGGAGCCACAACACATATGCGAATAATCAAGTCATCTCATGACCCACACGACACAATAGAGTATTACATGGAATAGCTGACGGCGGGAATAACATCCCATGCCCGATGACTCCTCCGTAAGAAATACTATGATGAATGAACACATCCGACCTGACGTAGAACACATATTCACATTAGGCTTACCTGCGAACCTCAAACCAATTCTCATCAAACTATACTGGGCTAGTAACCTACTAAGGATCCACAATGGCCCCAGTCGTGACACACACGAGTAGCTGTCCACAAGGCTGCTTCTGCGGAGCCCCCATGCCAGGTCCCTTCAGCTTCTGTGTTGCCTCATTCGCATCTGTGACCTCGCAGATGCAAAACTTCCCTCGCATCTACAACCTCTACACACGCTATTCCAGCCTGCTTCTGCGATCAACATGTCTCTTCTGCGGTCGCGCATCTGCGACCATTCCCATTGCAGGTGCGATTGCATCAGAACTAGAAAGTTTTCCAGAATTCCTCCAAGTCCAAATCTATTCCGGATTCAATCTAAATCACACCCGTGGCCTCCGGGACCCCGACAAAATATACCATCCAATCTTAAAATATCATACGAACTTAGTCGAGCCTTTATATCATATCAAACAATGCTAAAAACATGAATTGCGCATCGATTCGAGCCTAATGAACTTTAAAATGTCAAACTTCTACATCCGATGCCGAAACTCGTCCAACTTCCAGAATTGAATCCAACCCCGATATAAAAAAGTCCACTCCCGGTCAACTTCCCAAAAATCAATTTCCTTCTTTCGCTAATTAATGCCGAAATGACCTACGAACCTCCAAATCAACATCCGTACACGCTCCTAAGACCAATATCATCATACGAACCTGTTGGAACCTTCAAATCCCATTTCCGAGGTCGTTTACTCAAAAGTCAAACCTTAGAAAATTCTCCCAACTTAAAGCTTCCGAAATTAGAATTTTCTTTTCAAATCCACTCTGAATTTCTCAGAATTCAACGCCGACCACACGCACAAGTCATATTACCTGAAGTGAAGCTACTCATGGAGTCAAATTGCTGAATGACGTGCTTGATCTCAAAATGACCGGTCAGATCGTTACAGTAGTTGGAGTATTTTTAATCCGAGACTTAGCCTATTTCTCTCACATTTTTATTTGGTTGGGCGAGTTGTGGAGCTCTTGGAGGGGATATTTTCATCATCTATGTAAAGGTAAGTAAGTCCTGCACAATGTGAGTTAAATACAAGGTTTATATATAGATTTGTGAAGGAAATTAGTAGAAAGTTGGGATTTTGGTAGAAAACCTAGAATTCGGTATTTTTGGATTTTGACCACGAAATTTGACGTGGAATTGGGAATAAATCATATATTTATGTTTGTAATGTCATGGGTAAAGTTTAAATTCAAAAATATTTAAAATCCGGGGACGTGGGCCCGAGGGTTGACTTTAGTGACTTTTAGAGCGGAGTTGGGAATTGTTATAAATTAATTAATTATAAGCATTGAAGTATATTTTGATTGAATTGCACATTGTTTGACTAGTTTTGGATCATTTGGCTTGAATTGAAGAGCTGGAGAGGCATTGGAGCCGGTTATGGAACTTCGAAGCAAGGTAAGTCTCCTGTCTAACTTTGTGAGGGGGAAACTACCCCTAGGTGATGTAATTTCTATGTGATACTAGTTGTGGGTGTTATGTATGCACGGGGTGATGAGAGTCCATACGTAGCTAAAGCATGCTTATGTCCGGGGTAGACTTAGGACCTTATTATGAAATGATTGAAATATATGAACTAGTTCTGCTGGCTTAACTTATTGAACTTATAATTTAAATTGACTTAGAAATAAATATATGTATACTAGGCCGGGCCTAAACACCTTGAGTTATTGGCTAGTTATTTAAGAAACGGTAAAGATTATATTCACCTTGTACTCATGTACTGTATTTTAACACATGTCTCGTGATTCGATAACTTCCTTCCTTTCTTGTCGACCGGGCCGAACGCCTCAGCAGTATAATAGATGCATCTATAGTTCGTGCCGCTCGACCCTCAGCAGTGTACACATTATTCTGGATCGGGCTGAACGACCTCGGCATAATCGTGCGTTATATTGTTGGTAGTCCGAACATTCACGAGATTATATTTCTGCTGATCTCCGGCATTTTATATGGTATTACTTATTCATCGATATTGGCACTTGACTTTTTGTTTCCTAAGCCGTTAAGGTAGAATACAAGATTGAGAAATTTATACTCTGAAGTAAATATTTGGAAGATTATGTAACTTACATATTTATTCCATTATCATTGTATACTTCATATCTGTTATGAATTATTATATTATTTTATTGGACCTCTAGTAAGTGTCGATGACGACCCCTCGTTACTACTTCTCCTGGGTTAGGCTAGATACGTACTGGGTACGCATTAATTTACATACTCATGATGCACTTATGCACCAAATGTGCAGGATTTGACAAGTTCATTGGGTGATTATCTTGGCGCGTAGGCGCAACTGTTGAGGAGACTTTATGTGAGATGTATTTCAGGCTACGCATCGCAGTCTACTGAGTCACCATCGTACTATTCATTTTATCCTGTCTCATTTACATTCTAGATATATGTTGTATTATTATTGTACTCCTTAGTAAGGGCTCATGCACTTGTGACACCTGGTTTTGGGATATGCTAGTTGTTGCTTACGGATTTATATATCATTACCGCCTTCTATTTCTTTTATAAACTACTACTTATGTACGTTCCCGTGGATTTTAAAAGTGTAAATATCCTTCCTTAATAAAAATTTATGATTTCAAAAGTAATAAAATGAACAATTAATGGATAGTTCACCGTTGGCTTATCTAAGGACGACGTTGGGCACCATCACGACCTATAATGAGTTCTGGGTCGTGACAGTTTGGTATCAAAGCTCTAGGTTCACTTTGGTCTCACGAGTCATGAGCAAGTCTAGTAGAGTCTTGTGGATTGGTATGAAGACATTTGTACTTATCTTCGAGAGGCTACAAGGCGAGAGCTTCCCTATTTGATTCCTCATCGTGCGCTTTGATTCCTTTGAGGCTTATGCCTTTATTTATTTTCTACACAATCATATGCGACGTGGAGCGCTTGATATCAATTGGGAATTGGGGAGTTGTAAATTGTACCGCAAATATGGTGCAAGATATTTTCCCTACGCGTTCGAGTGTGTTATTATCGTTGTCTTGTAGAAAGGGGTTTTGTCGTTTCATGCCCTGTATCAGTATTGCCTATGGTTTTGAGGCTACGCGCAGATTGCTATGATGTTCATGCATTATTATCGCGCAATGTTGGTGTAATGGTAGGGTGCTTGTCTATGTGTCGAGGCAGTGAATGACTTGAAAGGAGGATTTCTTGGTGCATGACTTCGAGTTTGGAATGTATTGTTGGACTTTCAGTTGATGTCAATGGGGAATGGACGGACTTGAATAGCTCGTGGATGAGCACGGTCTCAGGAGGGTTTACTGATTTCGTGGTAGTTGTACCCAGAGCAGCGTCGTTGGGAGATGTCGGTATGGAATTCCATATGTGGGCTATCTCCTGTGGACAGGTCAACAGTTGTGTGATTTTGATGAAGTTTCTACGAGAGTTCTACTTACTATGAAGCGGAAGGTCGATTATACGATTATGGCTGATAATTCAGAATGTTCATGAAAAGTTTAATAAGAAACTACAAGAAATTTGGCGGGTTGACAGTGCGAGATCATGGTAATTGAGAAGGAGAAATCTTGGTGGGTTCTAGGTTTACATAATTGTAGCTTAAAGCTATAATTATAAAGCGAACAAAATTTTTAAAAGTAGTCATTTTTATAAAAATGGCCCTTCAGCACTTCCAAGGAAGATTTTAAGGTTGTCTCGGCAATAATGGCCGGATACAAAGGCAACACAGTAAACAACAGACAAAAACAAACAAAATTGTCATCTTTTCAAAAATAGCCTTTCGGCACTTCCGTGGAAGGTTTAAGGCTATCTCGACAAAAATAGCCGGACAAAAGGGAAAAATAGTAAAAAGCAAAAAAATGGACAAAGTAGCTATTTGTTTTTACAAAAACGGCCCTTTAGCACTTCCAAAGAAAATTTTAAGATTGTCTCGGCAAAAACGGTCGAACACGAGGGCAAAGTGGTAAAAGGTGACCAAAAATAACTATATTTCCTTATTTTATATTATATTATTTTTTAAAATTTTTATGCACACGCATAATTTTTATGCTTTTTTTTTTTGGAAAAATGTGGGCCGAACCCAATGAAGGTTGCCTACGTATCCCACCGGGTAATGAAAATCAGACCCGCGTGGTTCGATAAAATCGACCCCATTTTCTCTTTTTGATATTTATGAATATTAATCTTTAGCATCATATGTACTAAACCACATCATTTTTTTGTTTTGTTGTTACATTTTTACAAAAATCGGGAGCATGTTCTTTATTTTTCTCTTTTCATTCAACCGATCCACCCTAAAGCCGGTCAACATGCAAGTCTCCCAAATAATATAACAGGTAGCACATAACATGAACATAATGGTCTCAGCAAGGTACCTGACCTAAAACATAACTCGGCCCATGTGCCGAGCGTTGCTAAGTCAAATGCACGTGATGCAAATTAAGCGTACCTACTAGAGATATCCGGCATAAGGTTTTGTTTTTCTAGGTTTAATTCCTAGTGGAGAAAGTATCTAGACTGACTTACTCGAGCAGACAACTCGAGCCGAAGAGGGTCAGCAAACCGGTAGCATTACTTTCCGACTTAGCTGGTGGTGCTCCCCACCTAAAATGCGTGTGACTAAAATCCTTTACCGGGTGGCACGCACCTCGGCTACTCAAAGAAAGCGGGTTATGTCAAGCAAATGCCCAATTTTAATTTCAAGAAGACTCACAGGGGGTGCGTGAGAAGATAGTTTATAATGTATAGTTCAACAATATCAAAGGGGTAAAAAGCAGACAACTAGCACATTATGCCCAAATAAATCACAATATATATAAAATTAATAAAGCCAAATAAAGTCAATGTACAAGCTCGAATTCTGGTTGTCCCTAGCAGGGTCACAAGATCTATCACACCCTATTTTCACCCCAACAGATATATATATATATATATATATTATGGATAGTTGTGAGTTAAAGAGTTTTTCTAATTAAAGTGACAATTTGAAACAAGGATTAGTTTATTGTTTAGAGTCGCCACTCGGAATTACTCTTTGGGTGGTCCAAGTCACCTTTTATTTGATTCCCTAGTCAAAGGAAAGTTTGACTCTATTATTATTGGTCTACGAAAATAAAGACCGAGTAAGGAATTATTTTGACCGTGGAGAAGGTGTAAGGCATTCTCCGAGTCCCGTAGTTCTAGCACTGTCGCTTTATTGACTTAAACTTAGCTTGAACTAATTTTAGACAAACTATGCATTATTTGATTATCATGTTTTACCTATCCACTCTTATTTCTTGATTATTAGAATTATTAAAGAATGATTTGGATAATATTATTGTCGTAATCACTCTACGCAAGCGAATACGTGATCGAAAATAAAAATACTTAACTTATAATAATTGCACCTCGCAAGCGAATCCGCAGTCATAAACAAGGTTATTAGCATTACTTTTGGAAAATTAATACATTTGAGAAAATGAATTTCGAAATTTATTAAATGCCAATTACTGCGCTACGCAAGCGAATCCGCGGTTATATGAAACAACAACCACAACCTAGTATAATCCCACTAGTAGGGTCTGGAGAGGGTAGTGTGTACGCAGACCTTACCCCTACCCTGAGGTAGAGAGGCTGTTTCCGATAGACCCTCGGCTCCCTCCCTCCAAGAACTCCCCACCTTACTCTTGGGGTGAATCGAACTCACAACCTCTTAGTTGGAAGTGGAGGGTGCTTACCACTAGAGCAACCCACACAGTTATATGAAAGGATTAATTAAATTAGGAATTAAAGTTATTGGGTATGATCTAAGATTATTAAATTAATTTAATGAATGTTAAACATCACGCTACGCAAGCGAATTCATGAATGAAAAAGTCAAAAAGCGCCTACTTGTTGCCTAGCGATTAAATTAATTATTAAGGTGATTAAGTTATTAAAATGATTATTCAAAAGAAAAGGCTATAATATTATTACAGTATTTTAACTAAATATGATATTTAAACTTGGACTAGCTTATCAATTAATTGCATTGGGCCTCTTGAAGTAACTAAAGGAAAATTGGGAAACTTTATATAACTGTCACAGCTTAAAAGCAATACAACAAATTCTTAGCATAAAACTCAATATTACAGTTGTGGCAGGAAAATATTTATATTTGTAGCACACAGTTCCATTAAAATAGGAATATTAATTATTAATCTCTAAACATAAGCAATTTTAATGGAAAGTCAATAATTCTTTATACAAAAATCATACCTTGTTTTCTCTTTATCTATTAGCTATCCTTCTTTTTCTTCATCTTCTTAATTTTGTTTTCTGCTGAAGCCAATATATTTTCTAAATTTGTTTCATTCGTTTTCTTTTTAATTATCTTTCTTATGTTTGTCTCTTCATTCTTTCTTCCTTTCTTAACATAAAGATCTTACTTCGATAATAATATATGTTAATATATACAAAACGGATATATAAAAAATATAAATTGAATTAAAACATATAAAATATACAAAAAATATACATAAAACATACATCTTAAATACTTAGACATGTGAAATATACATAAGATGGCATATAAATATACAAAAAACAATATACATAAAAGATACATCCTGAATTAAAATGGCACTTGACATATAAAATATATTTGAAATATACATTAAAAATACATCTTAAAATAAAGATGGCACTTCACAAATAAATATACAACAATTATATACATAAAAATATATTTTGAATTAAAGTGATACTTGATATACAAAGTATAAAAGACGTATAAATCAATACATCTTGAATTTAGGTGGCATTCACATATGCATCAGATTTTCAAAAATGGAGTGAAGAAGATGAATGTTAGAAAGGGAGAATGGAGATGGACAAAAAAAGTACTTCATGTGATTAGTAAGCCAGTTAACTTATTAAATATTGATCTTAATTTTTATAATATGCTGATAATGAAAAGAAAGTATTTTTTATGAAATAAACAATAAATGATGCTATTTTTTAAAATAATAATTAAAAAAAGATCATAAGGCGTGTGAACTGGTCCCAAGTCATGGGAGGACACGCTTTAATCATAAGTGCATGGCGGGACACATATGCATCAAAGTAAGGCGTGTGAGTTGTCCTGTCATGCACTTATAAAAAAAGATCATAGTGTCATCTTAATCACTATCGACTTCGACACTTACTATGGACCAAAAATATAATAGTATGAAGTTCTAATTACACATGATATATAAAATGATAATAGAACTCAGAGCAGGAAAATAAGTAAACAATTCTTTCATTTCAAGTAAGAACCAAGCCATTTCTCTCGTCTAATCCTTTCACATTTCAAGTCCATGGAACAATATTAAATATAAAGGGGTTCCAATATCTTTACGCACAAATTATACCGAGGACGTACGGTCCGATCCAAATATACATATAAATATACTGTGCATTGCCGAGGGTCAAACGGCTCGAACCATAGATACATCAATTAACATGCCGAGGCGAACAACCCGCTCCCATGAGAGTAGTGAAAATTTACCCTGCTCGCGGAATATACTTGCGAAGCTGTTGAATATAGAATTTATCAAGTTATCATAATATTTCTCAATTCTTTTTCAAATAAGAAATTCATCTAGGAACCTTTAAAATATTGAAATCCTCAACCTCCGCTTTAATCCAAATAATTAGTAAGCATAAACAAGCAACGGTATCAACAAAAACATGGTGAAAGCCTAAATCTACCCGGACATAAGCATGAATAGTAGCTAACCATGGACTCTCGTCTCTTCCTACGTACGTAGCCCCCATAAATAGAAGTATATAATGATTAAGTTCACCTATGGGGTTAATTCTCTCTTACAAGGTTAGAAAGAGACTTACCTCGTTTCAAGGCCTACTTCCCGGTCCAAGAATATGCTCACACCTTCAATTCGGTGCCTAGTCAACCCAAAAATTAAATAGTATATAAACTAATCAATACATGCTCAAAAGTTCGTATTCCAACTATTAAAGAGGTTACCCAACCCTAAATGTAAGATTCTTAAAATTCACCCCCGAATCCACGTGCCCGGATTCCGAAAATTTTCGAAGAAAGTTGTTAACCATAACCTCATGAACTCAAATATATGATTTTTACTAGATTCCATAACGAATTTCATGATTAAATCTTATTTTTATCAAAAACCTAAGTTTTTCTCCTAAATCCATGATTTCCACTAATTCACATGTTATAAGTTACCCATAAGTTATGTATTTGACTCATATTTGGTAGGAATTACCTACCTCAAGGTGCTAAATGAAAATTTCCTTTCTAAGAGTTCCAAGAATCGGCCAACAATGAAATAAATGAGCCAAAATGACTAAGTCCCGCATTAAATGAAGGATTCTGCCTTCAGCGATTTCCGCACCTACGGAGGGACTTCCGCTTCTGCGGTCAAAAGTCCGCTTCTTCGGAACGGCCTGGACACTCGCCCATTGCACCTGCAGAGCCAGGGTCGCTCCTGCGCAACCGCTCTTACGGCCGACTCTTTCGCGACTGCGGACACAGCCGCTTCTGCGGTCACAGTTATCACATCTGCACGTTCGCATGTGCGCCAAACTCCTCGCTCTTGCGGATCCTGGGCAGCCTTGGCTTGCTCGCTTCTGCGGCTCCTGGCTCATACCTGCGAGCTCACACCTGCTACTGTTCAAGCGCAGGTGCGATTACACCAGCAGCTGGGAACTTCACCTGTTGCTCCCAAGTTGCAACTTGGTCCGAGCCTTGTCCGATCGATACTTGGGGCCCTCGAGGCCTCGCCCGAACATACCGACAAGTTTAAAATCATAAAACGGATGCGCTCGAACTCTCGGAATGCCCAAAATGACATTAAAACTAAGAATCACATCCCAAACCAATTGGATCAAAAATATGAACTTTAAGTTCTTCAATTTACTCCCAAAGCGCCGAAACGTACTTACACTACTCGGATTGATATCAAATTTTGCGTGCAAGTCCTAAATAACATTACGGAACTATCCCCGGTCTCGAAATTTCATTCGGACCTCGATATCACCAAACCTACTCTAAACCAAATTTAAAGAACTTCAAGAACCTTCAAGGAACCAACTTTCAATATTAGATGCCGAAACGCTCCCGGGTCATCCACAACGCGGTTCGAGCATACGCCCAAGTCCGAAATCACTATGCGAACCTATTGGAACTGTCAAATTCCGATTCCGAGGTCGTTTACTCAAAATGTTGACCGAAGTCAAACTTAGCCTTTTAAGGCCAACTTAAGGAACCAAGTGTTCCGATTTCAACCCGAACCCTTCCAAATCTCGAACTAACCATCCCCGCAAGTCATAAAACAGTAAAAGAATATAGGAAGAGTCTTATTTAGGGGAACGGGATTCTAAAAAAATAAAACTACCGGTCGGGTCGTTACAATGTCCATATTATTTTATTTACTAGTTTTTGGGTACGCGCTGCGCGTGTACTCTGTCTCAAACAATTAAAATTTAAAACATCACATTAATATTTTATTAAAAAGTTATTTGAGGTATATGATAGAAGTTAAATGAAAAAGATAAACTTCTAAAAATAATGATTGTTGAACATATTTAGATAATTGTGATAATAGTAAGAAACACAATCTCATAAGAAGTCCTCCATAAGCTTAGTCACTATATATTCAACTTGAATATTCCCTAGTTTTATGATTACATTACTTTAAATTTTGAATACATATCCTTAAGATTTAAGAGTTTTTTCTGAATTTTTTGTTGGAAAGCTATATATACTTAAGTTCATTCTAAAAGACATAAACCCGGTTAACAACTAACAAAAGACAATCTTTTTTATTTTTTCTTGTAGAAATTATACTATTTTTTATCAATAAAAAAATACTTTACTAATTATTTTCAAACGATTATAAAAAAAATGAATCACTATCGCAAAAGTAGAATATATTAATTATATTTTGATTAATCTACTCTTGCGCGTTTTGAAGATCAAACTTCTTTCTCTGTTCAAGCATATAACCATGTATCCGGATGCATTCGAATCCGGTCTTTTATGATTATAATGGAATTTTTGTAGTTGATTCTGAAAGGACTATATTACTATTATTCTAAAAATAGTGAAGATACGAAATTCAATCAAAATTAGAAGAAAAGATATTTCTACAAACTGAAATAAAACATCTAATGTAACATTGTGAAAAAAATAGAAATACTCGCAAGCCTAAAACTCTCAAAGGTACATAACGTTCCTTGTAACTTGCAGTACTAGAGATCACTCTCATAAGTTCTTTCCTCTTGGGCCCTTTTTTTTTTTAATATTCTGAATCTTTAAAACCTTTTTCACAATCTTTAATTCATCCACCAAAGAGACTGTAATAGTCCGGTAGAAGACGAATATATGGTGAATATGAAGTAGACTAAGGTTGTTTTACATGCAAGTTTCAACGATATTAAAGAATGACTTTCACATATCAACGTTCAAAGTCAAAACATTGAAATAGAAGATTTAGAACAAGTAAAAAGAACATTTATATTTGTTGGATCTTTATCGTAAACCTGTTAGAATATCATCATCCTCCTTGTAAGCTCTAGCTGCTTTCTAGTAAGAACAAAAATATTTATCTTACGGCAATGTCTAAAATCAATATGAATTCATTAATAAAATATAGGGAAACAATAAACTTAATATAAGGTATTTAATTGAAATGAGTTGCAATGCGTAACTAATTTTCTGTTACGAACTACATTAATGATCCAAACAACTTGCACAAAATGTAAAGAAGTCAATTTAAAATGATAATTATTTATGAGATATTGTAAACAATAATCACGACATGACAACATTTAATATTGCATATTATCTATCAAGAATATACGAATGTTTATTAGTACATAACCTCAAGAACAAATAAAGATTATAAAATTTATTTCAAAGCACAAGTAAGCTTACCTTCACAAACATCGACACTATCAAGATTCTTTTAATGAAATATTGATCTCCTCTTTATACTAAATGGCTTTGGTTTAAAAGTTTAAAAATCAACGTAAGTAAAATTATAATCGGTAAATTAATCCTAAACCTAAAGTGATATTAATGACCGAACTTTGCAGTTTTGGTAAAAGGAATCTTAAGATAAGGGAATCGTAAACCTAATCAAAGAAAAAATACGTC
The DNA here is from genome assembly GCA_000715115.1 of Nicotiana otophora. NCBI lineage: Eukaryota > Viridiplantae > Streptophyta > Magnoliopsida > Solanales > Solanaceae > Nicotiana > Nicotiana otophora. The sequence goes on along the minus strand of AWOL01S0000085.1, from coordinate 183,692 downwards.
AAAAAATATTTAGACACAATGTCAATTCAACAACAACAATAAAAGTTATGCCTCAGTCCAAAATTTTTTAGTGTTTCCACCAAAAAGAATTAGTTAATGCCAAACCGAAACAAAGAAAAGTACCTTGTCATGATCCAAAATCCACTATAGGCCGTGAAGGTGCCCAACGTCGTCGTTGGGCAAGCCGACGATGAACTATCACATTGGTTGTTCATTTATTACTTTCGAAATCATAAATTTTATTAAAGTAAGGAAATTTACACCTTTAAAATCACGGGTACATACATAATTAGTAATACATGAAAATGAAAGGTGACAATAATGTACAAATCAGTAAGCATCAACTGAAATATCTTAAAACCCAATATCACAAGTGCATGAGCATTTACTAAGGAATATAATAATAATACAATATCTGTCTGGAATGTAACTAAGACATGATAAAGTAAATAGTACGATGGAGACTCTGCGGGCTGCGATACGTAGCCTGGAATGTAGATCACCATAAAGTCTACTCGGCAGCTATGCCTACACGCGAAGATGACCACCAAATGAACCTGTCGGACCCTGCACATTTAGTGCAGAAGCGTAGCGTGAGTACGTAAATAAACACGTACTCAGTAAATATCTAGCCTAACCCCGGAGAAGCAGTGACGAGGGGTCAACATCGACATTTACTAGTGGTCCAATAAATCAGTATAATGAATCATTAAAAGATATGAAGCACAACATTAATAATGAGGTAAAACGGTAACTAACATAAACCTCCAACATTTCTTTTGGCAATATAAATCTCCCGAAGGTCATATGTTATCTCAACAGTTCAGAAATATCAAATGTATTCTCAAACGGATAAGAAATACCTTATAAATGCCAGGACTCAAATAAAAGGGTATCTCACGAATGTTCGGACTCCTAGCGGTAATACACACACTTATGCCGAGGTCATATGACCCGATCCAGAGTGGTGTGTACACTGCCGAGGGTCGACCGACGCGAACTAGAGATGCATCTCAATATACTGCCGAGGCGTTCGGCCCACTCTACAAGAAAGGAAGGAACTTATCGAATTGCGAGTCACGTGCTCACAACACAGATACATGTGTATAATAGTGAATATAACCTTTACCGTTTATCAAATATCTTGGCAACAACTCAATGTGATAAAACTCGGCCTAATATATAAATATATTTCTAAATCAATTTCAATTATAAACTCAATTAATTAATCTAGCAAATGGAGTTCAAATAATTTAATTATTACTTGATATAATCCTGAGTCTACCCGGACATAAACATGCTTTAGTCATGTATGGACTCTCGTCACCTCGTGCGTACGTAGCACCCATAACTAGTAGCATATAATAATCACATCACCTAGGGGTAGTTTTTCCCTCACAAGGTTAGCCTGGAGACTTACCTCGCACCGAAGTTTCATGACCGGCTCCAAGGCCTCTCGACACCTCAAACTGATGCCCATCGATCCGAAGCTAGGAAAACAATCATGAAAACTAATAAAAATATACTCCAATATCATAATTAATTAATTTATAACACTTCTCAACTCTGCTTGAAAAGTCAACAAAGTCAACCCTCGGTCCCACGTGCCGATTCTAAACATTCTTGAAGATTATCATTACCCATAATACCACGAATTCAAATATATAATTTATTCTCAATTCCATGTCCAATTTCGTGGTCAAAATCCAAAAATACCAAATTCTAGATTTTCTCTTAAAATCCCACGATTTATCTCAAATTCCATGTTAAAATCTGTATATAATCCATGTATTTAACTCGAAACGAGTAGGAATAACTTACCTCACAATAGATGGTGAAAATCTCCTCTTCAAAGCTCCAAAAATCACCTAACCAATTAAAAATGTGAGAGGAATGCGCTGAACTCCGAAATAAAGTCTTCATAACAACCTCAGATGTCGCATTTACGTCACGAGGTTTCCAAATGTGACAATGGCGTCGCAAATGCGAAGCCTGACCAAATTCTGCCTAAGTCGCAAATGCGACAAAAGTCTTGCAAATGCGATCTTAGAGACACCACAAAAGCGACAGTTGTTTCACAAATGCGGAAGCTGCCTCAATCACAAATGCGATTAAATTGTTCGTAAATGCGAACTCCCCTGCCCAGCCCATCTTCGCAAAAGCGAGAATGATCTCGCAAATGCGAGAACAGTGCACCAGAACCAGCTGAACCTCTACAAACTCCTCCGGAACGCGTCCAAAACTCATTCGAGCCCTTAGCGCTCCAAACCAAACATCCACATAAGTCTAAAAACATAACGTGAACTTGCTCGCGTGATCAAAACACCAAATAACCTCTAGAATCATGAATCAGACGCCAAAACGCATAAGAATCACAATGAACTTCAAGAACTTCTAGAATTGCAACCAATCGTCCGAACCACATCAAATCAACTCCAAATGACACCAAATTTTGCAGGCAAGTTCCAAATGACGAAACAAACCTATTCCATATCTCGAACCCAAAATCTGAACCCGATAGCCTTAAAGTCAAACCATGGTCAAACTTAGGAAAAATTCCAAACTTTCAAACATTTGAACTTAGACGAACACGTATGATTCATACTTAAATATCCCGGAATGATGCCAAACTTTATGCACAAGTCATAAATCAAAATACAAACCTATTCCAAGGCTCAGAATCCCAAACGGACATCGGTAACACCAAACTTCACTTCAAACCAAACTTAGGAAACTCTTATACTCTCAAAATGCCAATTTTTCATAATCAGCGTCGAAATTCTCTCGGACCACCCGATACTCAACCCGAACATGGTTGAACATACGCCCAAGTCCGAAATCATCATACAAACTTATTGGAACCTTCAAATCCCGATTCCGAGGTCGTTTACTCAAAAGTTAAGTCTTAGTCAAGTCTTCCAACTTAAGGCTTCCGAATTGAGGATTTTCCGTCTGAAACAATCCCAAACTTCCCAAAATTCAATTTCGACCACATGTACAAGTCACAAAACATGAAGTGAAGCTACTCAAGGCCTCAAACCGCCGAACGACGCATTAGATATCAAAACGACCGGTCGGGTCGTTACATTCTCCCCCACTTAAACATATGTTCGTCCTCGAACGTGCCAAGAATCGCCATGGAATTTCCCAAAACCACTGTTTAACACCCCGTGCACCTACCCGTGCCACCACAACTCGTGTGAGCACATTATCTCGAGCCTGACTGATGATCCTCCCTATAACCTTAGCTAACAAGCCTTAGAACCAAATTCCAACATCCAAAATTCTCCACGAGACCCGATTCTAATATACGAACACCGCATCAATCACTGCACACTGTACTAAAACATGATCATGCACCTATGTCAAAATCACACCATGCACCACATAAGTCGTTTGCCCATAATAACATCCCTTGATAACAATAGCTGCAGTTTCACAAATCTGATGCCCGAAATACATCTCATAACACATATAAGACCTGTTCCAACTCTCCCAGTACTGCCATGACGAAAGAGACGTGTAGAGACTCATAAACACCTACCAAATCAATAAATCACAGAGTCTCTCCACCTGACGAGAACCATTACCTCATTCTGAACTAAATAACAGTATTTTCTTTTTAATACACTATACATAAATCCGATCGCACTTATCTCAGGTCCAATAACCTCATCTCACCCAGTACCAGTTGCTCGGGCAATAAGCCACCTCAAACACCCTTAAAATCTCATACAAAACCATCAAAGCGCCAACAAGCTACAACTCGAATGTGACCCATAGGGAAGAATGAAGTCTAGCAAAGAACCATCCAGCCTGCGTAACGAATAAAACGGCCAAACCGATGTTATGGCTCTATCTCAGAGATGGTAGACAAGCTACACAAAATAAGTATAAGGAACTGTACTTAACATCTCACTGTTGCGGCATGTAACTCGATCCAACTATGACACCATTGTGGCGTACAACCCGATCCAAACATGACACTGTTGCGACGTGCAACCCGATCCGAATATGACATTGTTGCGGTGTGCAACCAGATCCGAATATGACATCATTGCGGCGAGCAACCCAATCCACACAACATACCTATGGAGGCGTTCCACCCGATCCAAACAATATACCCGTGGCAGCGTGCCACCCGATACAAACAACAATGAATAAGGAAACACCCATCAATCCGTAATACTTATGCTTATGAAATGCCCAAATATCGACCACAAGCATGCCAAGTGCAGGTATACAACCCTTGGGAGACAACTAGCACCATGCGCCACCAAAAACTCAAGCACGACCAATGTGTAATATACGACCTGCATCTCGAGAGCCATCTTGTTCATATAGCACCAAAAGCAACACGATATTACAACCCACGTGCGAATAATCAAGACGAATCACGACCCACATAGCATAATAGAGTATTACATAGAATAGCTCACGCCAGGGATAACATCCAACGCTGAATGAACACATCCGGCCTGTTGTAGAGCACACATTCACATTAGACCTGCCAACGGACCTCAAGCTGATTTCGATCATCCCATACTGGGCCAATAACCTTTCAAGGATCCACAATGTCCCTATTCATGACACACACAAGCAATTGTCCAATCCGGAACAAACTCCCACAATCCTCAACCAAATAAATAGAGCGCCTTTTAGGAATAAACTCTCACATTAGCGATAGTACTAGAGTCTCTATACTTGGGTTTAATCCTTAACAATAAAGTGACTAACATGTTACACTATACAATATTCTCGTGGTATACGCTCCCACGACCTTCCGCACCAGGTAGCAAAGTTTGCACCTTCATACCACTAACTGTACTAGTTCTGCACAGCAAATCAAGAATCCGCAATCAATACATAATGCCTCTTCCACAGAACACCACTCTCAAGTGACACTAAGATAGTGTTGGCTTCCTCTGAACATCTAAATTCTTCCCTGCCCATCCGAGCTCGTGACATTCTTGTCAACACCAGCCGCAACCTTGATCCTCAACTTCCAATTCCCATGCCGCTCACTGCGTCTATCATGCCGCTACGCGAGAGTACAAGAACTCATCAAAATCCATGAACTACCAGTAGAATAAACACTTCATTGGCAAGAAACCTTTCACTTACTCATTTCAGAAGATGAATCGCAACACACAACCAACTTCTCATAACCGCGAAAGACACAAAACTTAAGCCATGGTCTAAACCATCATAACTCTTCCGAGATTCATTTACATAACAAGGCCATAAGAATCGAACACCTCCCAAATCAAGCAAATTATGGTGGCTGTCAAGCCCGCACGTACAACCAAAAACCACCTGTATAACTTAATACGCCGAAGGAACTGATTGCCACAATCATGTTGATTCAAATCATTACTAACCGACCCCACTTCTTCCAATTTACTCTTGACTTGCTTTAGAAATAATAATAGCTCCATTCAAAATATAACAAAACCCAAAAACACTCATCTCAAGTGACCCAATTCACGAGACCATATCGTCTCAATACCCATGAACCATCTCATACACTCTTTATGCGCACAATAGCATCTCCAACTGGTACACCCATTATGAAAGATCCTCTACGAATCCAAAGTTTTATTCTTCCATCTCTCTAACATCGCACCACAGACCCCCGGTGCTAACATAGAAACACTCCAAGTCCATTTCATAATCCACTGCAAAAACTCGATCCTTAACCACATAACAAACCCAAAATCCTTATACACTGCACTTTAATTCTTGACCTCCTAGAACCATTGTTGAGAGTCACCCACTCTGACCTGGTCCCAAATATAACGAACTCCAATGCTCTGTTAGCATATGAACACTCTCTCAAAGAAGTAACCAGATGAATTCATTTCCTTGTACATCACATCCACAAGAAGCATAAACTCTGAGTCATCCTAAAACCTGCACATGAATCGATAAGGCAATATATAGCATACATTCATCAAGTTTTTTACTCGAATTACCCCTGATGTTTTCTTTTCTTAGCCATATATAATCCACTAAGGCACCGGTAACCAGAAACCGTATAGGCACATAACTACATGATCCAATCATAGACGATAGGCTCCCCCACTTAGCTTTAAACTACAATCACATAAATCTAGAACCCACAAAGTTTCCTCCTTCTCAATTACCATGATCTCGCACCGTTAACCCGCCAAATTTCTCGTAATCTCTTGTTAAACGTTTCATGAACATTCTGAATTATCAGCCATAATCGAATATTCGACCTCCTGCTGGGTAGTAAGTATAACCCTTCGTAGAAACTACATCAAAATTACGCAACTGTTAACCTGCACACAGGAGATAACCCACCTATGGAATTCTATACCGACATCTTCCAATAACGTTGCACTGGTACAACTACCATGAAATTAGTAAACCCTCCTGAGCCCTTGCTCGCCCGTCAACCGTAAGAGCTTATTCATTCCCCATTAACATTAACTGAAAGTCTGACAATACATTCCATACTCGAAGTCACGTTGCATCCTATAACAATAATCCAACTTTTGCACCCCTCTTCATTCCAAGCAAACTTCTTTCCATCATATTCAACCTTCCTCAGCACAGTAGTGTCACGACCCAAAATCCCAACTTGTCGTGATGGCGCCTATCTCGATGCTAGGCAAGCAGATAATCTCGATAAACCATAATTTCTCTTATGTTTGAAAATATAATAATTTAATACAATACAAAATCTCACAAATACTGACATGAACACTCCCCAAAACCTGGTGTCACGAGTACATGAGCATATAATATGAATACAAGTCTCGAAAATACGGTCTATAATAGTCTGAGACCAAATACAGTAAACAAGGAGATAGAGAAGGAGAGATAAGGTCTGCGGAACATAGCAACTACCTCAAAATCTCCTAAAACTCAACTGCGTGAAATGATCAACACCCGCTATATCCGGGAACACCTGGATCTGCACACAAAGTGTAGGGTGTAGTGTGAGTACAACCAACTCAGCAAGTAACAATAATAACTAAGGAACTGAAGATAATGACAAGCTACTCATTTATAGTTCACTTTTAGTATTTCCAGCAAAGAATAGATATGCTTTCAAATCCGGCAGTGTAAGTCAAATTAATTTTATACACTTCAATTTCATGTAATCTGGATACAAAATCTTTTAGAGATTTCACAATAATGACAGATAGCAACCAAGTGCAACAACAAATAGAAAGCAAGTACAACCTCTCAGGAAACAATCACTCAACTCATCACAAAATCTGAACCACTCGGCTCTCAGCCCTCAGCACTCACACTCAATGGGTACCCGTACTCACTGGGGGTATGTACAGACTCCGGAGGGGCTCCTACAACCCAAGCGCCATAATCCGCATGGACAACTCACGTGTTGCACAGACAACTCATGTGCTATAATATCCTGTACGGATAGCTCACGTGTCATAATATCCTTACCTCACCGATAGGCCCTCGACCTTACTCAGTCCTTAACCTCTCTAGTCTCTCGGACTCTTAGAAATCACCAAGATCAACCCAAACAAAGATAACATAATACATCAACAAATATCAAGAAGGACTGAGGTATGATACGTAAGTAAAATCATGACTGAGCATAAGATAGAAATTAGCAAAAAATTCGATAAGTACGTGACCTCTATGGTTCCCAACAATACTATCACATAGCCTAAGCATGATTTCTAACATGATTTACAGTCAAATTTCTTCAATACATAGAGAGCATATAGCTAACAATAAATTATTCACTGAAGGAACACCTCTGAAATCACCGGAACCCCGAGGCCTTTTAGCCTCCTTCTCAACCCGCTCCTAGCTACGAACCATCTCAATCTGACGAGCAATGTCAACAACCTCATCGAAAGTAGCACCAGCCACTCTCTCTAGTCATGAGTAATCGCAGCTAAAAAGTGAGGCCATCTATGAATATCCTGATCCTTTCCCTATCTATGGGAATCAACTAGATAGCATGACGGGCCAATTCTGAAAATCTCATCTCATACTGTGTCACAGACATATCGCCCTGACGAAGTTGCTTGAACTGCCTGCGCAGATCCTCTCTAAGGGACTGAGGCACGAACTTCTCCAGGAATAGACCGCAGAACTGTTGCTAGGTAAGGGGTGCTGCATCGACCGGCCTACACCTCTCGTAAGACTCCCACCATCTGAAGGCAGCCCCAGAAAACTAAAAAGTAGTAAATGAGACCCACCGGTCTCTAGAATACCCGTTGTTCGAAGCATCCCCTGACACTTATCCATAAAACCTTGGGCATCCTCTGACTCAGCACTGCTAAAAGGTGGAGCTCGAAGCCTCTCAAATCTCTCAAGTCTCCTCTGCTCATCATCTGCCATAACAGGAACTACCGGGGCCTGAGCGACTGCAGTCGGCTGGGCTAATAGTGCTCCCGGTATATAAAGTTTCTGTGCTACCTGATCTAGAGTATGGGAAATAGAGGTATGAGTACCTCCCCCGGCCTGAGAAATGGCAGGTGCGGCCTGAGACGAAACCACCTGAGCAAGACCAGTACAGGCTGCCAATATCTGGGCCAAAGTCTCCTGAAGGCCTGGAATCTCAGTGGGTACAGCTGGTGCCTGAGCTGATCCTGTCGGCTCAGCTATATCCGGAATTTGCTCCTGAGCTGGTGCAACTGGTGGTACTACAGGTGCTGGTCCAACTATGGTACGAGCTACACCTCGACCTCTACCTCGACCCCGGCCTCTACCACGACCCCGACCTCTCGCAGCCCTAACTGGTGGCATTGGTGGCTGACCATCCGATCTGGTAGTACATATCCTTACCATTGGTGAGAGAATAGAATAGCAGAAATTTAGTTTCCAGAATCAACAAATTCGCACGACAGAATACAAGAAAGTAAAATTTTCCGCAGCCTCTCGAAGATAAGTACAGACTTCTCTGTACCGATCTGCATGACTCTACTAAACCTGCTCATGAATCGTGAGACCTATGTAACCTAGGCTCTGATACCAACTTGTCACGACTCAAAATCCCAACCTATCGTGATGGCGCCTATCTCGATACTAGGTAAGCCGATAATCTCGATAAATCATAATTTCTCTTAAGTTTGAAAGTACAATATTTTAATACAGTAATTCCAGCAAAGAATAAACATGCTTTCAAACCAGCAGTTTAAGTCAAATCAATTTTATACAGTTCAATTTCATGTATTCAGGATACAAAACTTTCAAAGATTTCACAATAATGACAGATACCAACCAAGTGCAACAACAAATGCAAAGCAAGTACAACCTCTTAGGCAACAATCACTCAACTCATCACAACATCTTAACCACTCGGCTCTCAGCCCTCAACACTCACACTCAATGGGTACCCGCGCTCACTGGGGATGTGTACAGACTCCGGAGGGGCTCCTACAGCCCAAGCGCCATAATCCGCACGGACAACTCATGTGCTACACGGATAATTCACGTGCTATAATATCCTGTACGGATAACTCACGTGCCATAATATCCTTACCTCACCGATAGGCCCTCGGCCTTACTCAGTCCTTAACCTCTCTAGTCTCTCGAACTCTTAGAAATCACAAAGATCAGCCCAAACAAAGATAACATAATGCATCAACAAATATCAAGAAGGACTGAGGTATGATACGTAAGTAAAATCATGACTGAGCATAAGATAGAAATTAGCAAATAATTCGATAAGTACGTGACCTTTGTGGTTCCCAATAGAACTATCACATTGCCTAAGCATGATTTCTAACATGATTTATAGTCAAATTTCTTCAACACATAGAGAGCATATAGCTAACAATAAATTATTCAACTATACAGTTTCCACGGGACGGACCAAGTCCCAATTCCCTCGGTGCACGCCCACACGCCTGTCGCCTAGCATGTGCGTCACCTCCAAAATAATCACATGACACAAAATTCGGGATTTCATACCCTCAGGACCAAATTTATAACTGTTACTTACCTCAAAATGTGAAATTCTTTACTCTGCTATGCATTTGCCTCGCAAATCGGCCTCCGAATGCCTCGAATCTAGTCACAAATAATTTGTTTCAGTCAATAAAATTTATTGGAATTAATTCCATAAAAAATACTAATTTTGCATAAAAATCCAAAATTTAGCTCAAAATTCGGTCGTGGGCCCCACGTCTCGGAACTGACAAAAGTTACAAAATCCGGAATCCCATTCAACCATGAGTCTAAAAGTACCAATTTTACCAAAATTTGACCTCAACTCAATCCTCAAATCTACAAATCTTATTTCCAAATTTCTAAGTTCCAATCTCCGATTTACACCTCAAAATCATGTAATCTAGTCAGATTATTCAATGATAATTCAATATTATGGAGTAGAAATTATCACAAAGGGACTTACCTCAAGTTTTCCTTGAAAATTTATCAAAACTCGCCACTCCTCAAGCTCTAATTTGTCAAAAATGGCGAATGGGACGAAGTCCCTGCTATATAATTATGCCCAGACAGCCTCGGTTTTGCCTCGATCTTGGCCTTCGATTTTGGCCTTCGATCGAGGTCCTCGATCTTGGGTCTCGATCCTGGGCCTCGATCCTGTGCCTCGATTCTGACCCTCGACCCTGGCCCTCGATCATGGCCCTCGACCCTGGCCCTCGATCATGTCTTCGATCGTTGCCCTCGACCCTGGGCTCGATCGTGGCTTGATTCTGGGCTCGAATTTTGGGCTCGATTCCGGGCTCGAATCTGGGCTCAATTTTGGCAGAAGCAATTTCCAGCAGAAGGAAATTGCAGCGGCTATTTTAGTCCACTTTTCGATCTGTTAACCATCCGAAACTCACCCGAGGCCCTCGGGACCTCAACCAAATATGCCAACAAGTCCTAAACCCTCATACGAACTTAGTCGAATCCTCAAATCACCTCAAACAACGCTAAAACCATGAATTACGCCCCGATTCAAGCCTATTGAATTTTGAAACTTTCCATTTCTACAAACAATGCCGGAACCTATCAAATCACGTCTGATTGACCTCACATTTTGCACACAAGTCATAAATGATATAACAGACCTATTAAAATTTTCTGAATCGGATTTCGACTCCTATATCAAAAAGTCAACCCCCAGTCAAACTTTCAAAATATTCAACTTTCGGCATTTCAAGCCTAATTCCTCTGCGGACCTCCAACAATTTTTCCGAACACGCTCTTAAGCCCAAAATCACCATAGGGAGCTATTGGAATCATAAAAATTCAAATCCGAGGTCGTTTACACATAGGTCCATATCCGGTCCACTTTTCTAACTTAAGTTTTTAATTATGAGACTAAATATCTCATTTCACTCCAAATTCCTTCCGTACCTGAACCAACTAACCCGATAAGTCATAAATCAATTGCAAAAAATAAATTGAGCTGTAAATGGGGGAACAGGGCGGTCGGGTCGTTACATTCTCCCCCTCTTAAACAAATGTTCGTCCTCGAACGAGTTTAGAATAATACTTGGAGTCTCAAATAAGTGTGGATATTTGCTCCGCATCTCCTGCTCAATCGCCCAAGTAGCTTCTCCGACTGGCTGGCCTCTCCACTGCACCTTCACTGATGCTATGTTCTTTGACCACAGTTTTCGAACCTGCCGGTCTAAAATAGTCACCGGCTCCACATCATAAGTCAAATTACCGTCCAACTGTACTGTACTGAAATCCAGAATGTGAGACGGATCCCCGACATACTTTCGGAGGATGGATACATGGAACACTGAATGAATACCTGATAGACTAGGTGGCAAAGCAAGTTCATAAGCCACCTCCCCAATTTTCTTAAGTATCTCAAAAGGCACAATATACTGAGGGCTCAACTTGCCTTTCTTCCCAAACCTCAACATACCCTTCATGAGTGAAATCTTGAGCAGAACCTTCTCCCCAACCATGTGAACAACATCACGAAACTTCCTGTCGGCATAACTCTTCTGTCTAGACTGTGTCGTGTGCAACCGTTCCTGAATTACTTTGACCTTCTCTAAAGCATCCTGAACCAAGTTAGTACCCAATAGTCTAACCTCACCCGGACCAAACCAACCCACCGGAGACCGATACCGTCTCCCATATAAAGCTTCATACGGATCCATCTGAATGCTTGACTGGTAGCTATTATTGTAAGCAAACTCCGCGAGTGACAGAAATGGATCCCAAGAACCCCCAAAATTGATGACACAAGTGCGTAGCATATACTCCAATATCTGAATAGTGCGCTCAGACTGTCCGTCCATCTGAGGGTGAAATGTTGTACTCAACTGAACCCGTGTGCCCAATTCTCGCTACACTGCCCTCCAAAACTGTGAGGTAAACTGTGTACCCCGATCTAAAATAATGGACACTGTCACACCATGTAGGCGAACAATCTCGCGAATATAAATCCCAGCCAATCGCTCCGAAGAATAATTAGTATCGACTGGAATAATATGCGCAGATTTGGTCAACCGATCTACTATCACCCAAACAACATCAAACTTTCTCAAAGTCTGTGAGAGCCCAACTACGAAGTCCATGGTAATACGCTCCCACTTCCATTCCGGAATTTCAAGTCTCTGAAGCAATCCTCCTGGCCTATGATGTTCATACTTTACCTGTTGATAATTTAGACACCGAGATACAAACCCAACTATATCTTTCTTCATTCACCTCCACCAATAGTGCTGCCTCAAATCCTGATACATCTTCGCGGCGCCTGGATGAATAGAGTACTGCGAACTGTGAGCTTCCTGGAGAATAAGATCATGCAAACCATCTACATTAGGCACACATAGCCTGCCATGCATCTGAAATACACCGTCATCTCCAATAGTGACTTCCTTGGCATCACCGTGCTGAACCGTGTCCTTAAGGTCAAGCAGATGTGGATCATCATACTGGCGCTCTCTGATGCGATCATATAAAGAAGCCCGAGCTACCACACAGGCCAAAACTCGATTCGTCTCTGAAACATCCAATCTAATAAACTGATTACCCAAGGCTTGAACATCCAAGGCTAAAGGCCACTCTGCTACCGGTAAGTATGCTAAGCTGCCCAAACTCTCCGCCTTACGACTCAAGGCATCGGCCAGCTAGTACCACAATGAAATTGACTTATGTGGATTATTTGATGACATGTACATCCTTTCGCTTATTTGTTTAAATTGCTATGACATATCACCTCCCCTTATTTCCATTTATTTGCTATGACATGAACATCATTCCCTCTGTTGCTTTCATCTTGTTTAGGACTGTTACATCATGTCTCTCCCGTCCCTATCTCCATATTTGCTTCATTTAATTACATTCTTGCATGTTTTCATGAGTTAAACTTACTTTTTTCGTCCGTCTTTCCCTTTTTATTTTTTCTCCCATTTATATTGTTTACTATTTTTACGCAGTTTCATCATGTACATATTTGGCAACGTGTTACTATTTTTGCATAAAGCATGCTCCCACATCATGCTCCACTAGTGCTTATTATCAACATAGCGGCGCTTGATGAGTGTCCGTGTATTCCTAAAAATATACCTTTTAACTAGAAAGGATTATTTGCACTAGACTAGTCGATCTGCGGTGCAGTCGACGGTCCCGTACCTTTCCCTTTAGAGTTGTTCACTTGAGAGTACCAGTCTAGACCTTTCTAGAAACCACACTCTGATTTGAAATGTACATGCATCATGCTAAACCTAGTACAGATTGAGATGTCATTGACGCATCAACCCGCTTAGATGAACCTTGTCCAAAGTCAAACAAGATTTCCATAATCCCAAAGGAAACCATCATATTATGTGCATTACTTGGAGAAATCATGTCAACATGCTGATCATTATTGCGTAAATAGTCGAATTTGGAGGGGGAAGGGCTAACAGTTATTTGTTTGCAATAAATGAAGCCTGGTCGAATAACCTTGCACCATGTGACAACAATCATGTGAGGAGGGTATTGGGTAACCTTCCATCTTTGCTGAACATTCAACCAAACAGGGAACTGATCGAGGTTGCTACCATGTTCTGGGGAGAGAAGAGAGTCGTTTTTCGATTTAGCAATATAGAAATGACTAATCTCCTGGAAAAAATAGTGGGTTTTGCCAAGTTACCATGGGATTGTCAAGGACTATTGGTGCCAGTAATCGCACTCCAAGCGGTTTTCTGAAAATGTTGTGTTTTAACAAGAATTATAAATTGGTCTGTCTGAAGAAATCGTACATCCCCTTTGAATTTCTCGATGAGCGTTATGGGCATAGCAAATCATATTGCCTTCATCATAAGGAGCTAGCCATTGCCTCGTGCATTGCTCTAATTTTCCTTATATACCCAACTGGTCATTTTAATTGTTAGAACCCCGTTCCCCTAAATAAAACTTCACGTATGTGTTTTTAATAATTTATAACTTATGAGGATGGTTGGTTCAGGATTTGAAAGTGTGTGAGTTCGGGATTTGGAAGTGTGTGAGTTGAAATCGGAACACTTGGTTCCTTAAGTTAACTTTAAATGGACAATTTGACTTCGGTCAACATTTTGAGAAAACAACCCCGGAATCAGGATTTGATGGTTCCAATAGGTTCGTATGATGATTTTGGACTTGGGCGTATGTCCGAATCAGGTTTTGGATAATCCGGGAGCGTTTTGACGCTTAATAGTAAAAATCAACTATTNATTTGAAGGTTTAAAATTCTTTAAATTTGGTTTGGAGTAGGATTTTGAGTAATTGAAGTCCGTTTGGAATTCCGAGTTTGGGAATAGTTTCGTATAGTGATTTAAGACTTGCACGGAAATTTTTATGTCATTCCGAGTAGTTTAAGTATATTTTGGCGCATTGGAAGTAAATTGAAGATCGTGAAATTCTTAAGTTTGAATGAATTTGGTTTAGGGTATGATTCTTAGATTTGATGTTGTTTTACGCGTTCCGAGAGTTCGAGCGAGTCCGTTTTATGATTTCAAACCTGTTGGTATGTTCGGGCGGGGCCCCGGGGGTCCCGAGTGTTAACTGGACGAGGCTCGGACCAATTTCGGACTTGGGAGAAAAATGCTGAAGCTTTCTGCTTCTAGTACGTTCGCACCTGCGCTTGGACAGCCGCAGGTGCGACCCTCGCAGATGCGAGCTTCAATCGCAGAAGAGGAAGGGGGGAAAGAAGGCTTGCAGGTGCGAGAATATTTGCGCAGACGCGACCTTCGCCCAGGCGAGTGGAACTCGTACCTGCGAGGAATTTCTGCAGNCGCATTGGAAGTAAATTGAAGAACTTGAAATTCTTAAGTTTGAATCAATTTGGTTTAGGGTATGATTCTTAGATTTGATGTTGTTTTACGCGTTCCGAGAGTTCGAGCGAGTCCGTTTTATGATTTCAAACCTGTTGGTATGTTCGGGCGGGGCCCCGGGGGTCCCGAGTGTTAACTGGACGAGGCTCGGACCAATTTCGGACTTGGGAGAAAAATGCTGAAGCTTTCTGCTTCTAGTACGTTCGCACCTGCGCTTGGACAGCCGCAGGTGCGACCCTCCAGATGCGAGCTTCAATCGCAGAAGTGGAAGGGGGGAAAGAAGGCCTGCCATCGCAGGTACGGAACATTGGGCGCACATGTGAACGTGCAGGTGCGAGAATTGTTGCGAGATGCGACCTTGGCCCAGGCGAGTGGAACTCGCACCTGCAAGGAATTTTCGCAGGTGCGAAAGCCGCATGTGCAGTAGCCCTCCGCAGGTGCAAAAAAGCTGTTCGTGCAGAATGTTAAAACCGGGGGAGGCTGAGCCATTTCTGTCCGTGTTTCCTCCATATTCGGGCGATTTTGGAGTTGTTCGAGAGATGATTTCAACTAGCAACATGAAGGTAAGTTAATTCTACACACTTAGAGTTAAATACATAGATTATGGGTAGATTATAACTAGTAAATCTTAAAAATCAAAGGCTTAGGTGAAAAACCTAGATTTTTATAAAAATGAGATTTTAACCACGAAAATAGTTATGGAATTGGGTAGAAATTATATATTTAAGTTTTTGAGATTATGGGTAATGTTTTCATCGAAAATTTCAAGAATCCGAGCATGTGGGCCCGAGGTGAATTTTAAGAATTTTACCATTTTGGATAAGGTAATTTATTTAATAGATAAATTTCGAATCATTTAGCATATATTNAAATGAGATTTTAACCACGAAAATAGTTATGGAATTGGGTAGAAATTATATATTTAAGTTCTTGAGATTATGGGTAACGTTTTCATCCGAAAAATTTCCAGAATTCGAGCACGTGGGTCTCGGGTGAATTTTAAAAAAATTACTATTTTGGATAAGGTAATTTATTTAATAGATAAATTTCGAATCATTTAGCATATATTAATTATTTTGTATAATATTTGGATAGTTTTGGATTTTCGACGTCGAATCTAGAATTCAACGCGACGTGGTAATCAGAAAGTGGACTTTGAGACGAAGTAAGTCTCTTATCTAATCTTGTGAGGGGAAAATTACCCTATAGGGATTAAATTGAATAATTGTTGCTAATTG
>AWOL01S0000085.1:145042-162055 GCA_000715115.1 Nicotiana otophora | reverse complement strand
GAACTCTGGAAAGGATTACTCAACCCACGTGACTAATTAAACAACTGAAAAGGTGTCATGAACCTTCCTCAGAAAATGGGACACAAAACACACAAAATAGAATATAGGGAACTGTACTCAACATTACACTGTTGTGGCGTACAGCCCGATCCATACATGATACCGTTGCGGCATGCAACCCGATCCAAACAACATACCAGTGGCGGCATGCCACCCGATCCGCACAAAAAGAATCTATAAGAAAATACTTACCGAGCTAGAATGCTCATTACTACAAAATATCCGAATATCGGACACAAGCACACTCAGTGCATAATATCATCTCTGGAAGGACCGCCAGCGCCATATGCTACAAAACTCAAGCACAACTAAGGTGCGATATATGATCCGAATCTAGAGAGCCATCCTGCTCACACAACACCATCGCTATGCGGAACCTCAACAAATAAGAATTTTATCAAGTCGTTTCATAACTCACATGGCACAATATAGTATTACATGAAATAACCGACGACGAACTGACATCCAACATCTGAATACTCCTCCATAGGGAGCGGTTATGCTGAAATGAATACATCTGTCCTGATATAGAGCCCATATTCATATTCAAATCCATCCACAGACCTCAAGCCGATTCTGATCGCATCGTACTAGGCTAATAACCTTTCAAGTATCCATAATAACCCTTTTCCCCATAACATACAAGAATAGCCATCATAACCGGAACAATACTTCCACAGTCGACAACCAAATGAACTGAGTGCCCTCTAGGCATAAATTCTCGAATCAGCGATATTACCACAATCTTTATACTTGATTTCAATATTCACTCAATCAAGTGACAACATGTCACTCTTACACAATCTTTCCATGAGACACGCTCCCACGACCTTCCGCACCAGGTAACAAGTGTGCACATCCATGCTACCGGTTACACTAATGCTGTAAAGCATATGAAGAATCCACAAATCAATACCAAGGTCTCTTACACCTGACATAGACCTTAGATGATGCCAAAAACAATACCATATTACTTTAAACATCTAAATCCTTTTCCTGCCCATCCGAGCTCATGACATCCTTGTCAACACTGAACCGAAATCTTGAATCCTCAACTTTCGAATTCTGTGCTACTTAGTGCACTTAATCACGCAAATGCACCGGAGTACAAGAATTCCATTATAACTCCCGAACCACTAATAGGGTAAACACTTCATCATGTAGAAACCTTCTTCTTAACTCATTTCAAGAGAACCATTGCAACACGTGACTGAATTCCCATATCCATAAAAAACAAAAAAAAACATTTACCGGCCTCAAGTAGTGGTCTAAACCACCATAACTCTTCTGGAATCCCTCTACACATAACATGTCATAATACTTGAATTCCTCCAAATAAAATAAAGTACGGCAGGCGTTAAGCCTTGCACGTACCGCCACAAATCACATGCATAATTCAATGCGCTGAAGGAACTGATCATTGCCACCATCATGCCGATTCAACCATTGTTAGCCAATCCGTCTTCTCTCAATTTACTCTCAACTTGCCTTTGAAATAATAGTAGCTCCATTCAGTACATCACGAACTCAAATCCGCACTCATCCCAAGTGACCTTATTTCTCGAGACCACGCTATTTCAAAACCCACTAATTATCTCATATCCCTTCTTGTGCACACTTTTTACATCTTCAACTGGAACACCCATTCTGATACTTCTTTTATGAATCCGAAGTTATTTTCTTCCGTTTCTCTATTGCTACACCACAACCTGAAGATAACGCAGAGTACTCCAAGCCCCATTGCATAATCTGCTGCAAAAGCTCGATACGCAACCATACTACAGACTCGAGATCCTTAGACACCACACTTTAAATAGTTTTTTTAATCCTCTAAGACCGTTATTGAGAGTCACTTGCTCTGACTTGTTCCCAAACATGATCAATTCCAAGGCACTGCTAGCACATGGACACTTTAATAAGGGAACATCCGACTATTTCACTTTCCTGTGCATTACATCTACACGAAGTATAAACTCTGAGTCTTCCAAAAACCTGAATATGAATTGATAAGGCCAAATATGGAACACATTCCCCAAATACTTTAATCAAATTACAACTGATGTTTTCTTTCCTTAGATGCAATGACCCATCAATACACCGATAACTAGAAACCGCACAAGTTGACACTACGCAATCCAATCATAGACAGTGGGGCTCTCCCACTTAGCTTGAAGCTACAATTACAATATTTTTAGAATCAACCGAGATTCTTTCTTCATTATTGACATGATCCTGCACACGCAACTCGCCAAATTTTCTCGAAATCCTTCTATTAACCTTTAATAGACACTCCGAACCACTAGCCATATTTACATATTAAATCTCTTACCGGGTAGCAAGTAGAATTCTTCGTAGAAGCTTCGTCAACACCACGCGACCGCTAACCTATTTACAGGAGATAACCCACATGTGGAAATTACATGCTGACATATTCCAACGTCGTTACACTGGGTGCAATTACTATAAAATCAGTAGATCATCCTGAGTCCAAGCTCATTCACTAGCTGCATCAGTCCGTTCACTCCTCGTGGACATCAGCTAAAGGTGCGGCAATACATTCCAATCTAAAGTCATGTTGTATCCTTCTTAATATCAAGCAACTCTATCCTGTCACACCAAAGCTTCCTCAATATAGAAGCCAATATTCCAAATTAAGCCCGTAGACATAGTCATTGTCCACCATGAATCCCAAATCACTTCAAATTTTCCTCAAGCCGTGTAGTTATCCCACCACGTAACCTATATGCTACTTTGCCTCTCTCCCACTTTGGTCAACCATCTCCTTTAAGCAACTACTCTGCTTATGTTTTCTTATACTTGGCCTTTTCGGAACCTAACCACCGCAAGGCACCTTCCACATGTCCTTCCTTATCCTTCGCTGCCCAGTTGTTGCCTTAACTCAAAATCCGTCTCTGTAGCACTTGAACCAATAGATCGTTACCAGCTTTAAATCTTTCTGACAATCATCCTTCTCCATACATCAATACTAGAAATGTTGCTTCGATCCTGAATCATTGCACACCGTGACCTCTAACGACTACTTCCCCTATACCAATTCCTAACACCCCGTCGTGAAGGCGAGTTGAAGAAAACCATAACACTGGCGAACCTTAACGCATTTTACAAGGCGAAGACACCACATCAAAATTGAGAACACTACCACACTCGAAAATATCAAGTTTCATTATTCCATCAACCCCAAACCTGAGCATTCATAGTCCGATTGCCTTTTCTCCGCTGGAATTAAAACATGGAACCTCTGAATCATGTACTGAGAAAACTTTCTTTCAAGTCGTTTACTGTCCTGACACATAGATAGGCACTCTACCATTACAAAAACACTATGCGATAGTAATGCACGAATCGTCGTAACAATCAATTCCAAATTTCAAAACCTTAGGTAGTATTGATAATTAACTTGAAATGATAGAGCGGCCTTCTGCAAGGCGATGACAATAGCCCAATTAATTACAAAGGGAGAAGCATCTCGCACTACATCTGTAGTACCATTAAAAATTTCCTCGATCCCCAATTTATAACAAGCGCTTCACGTTGCATAAGATTGAATAGGAAGGAAATGTAGGCATAAGCCTCAAAGGAATCGAATCGCACGATGAGGAATCAAAAAGGAAAGTATTCCTATCAGCCCTGTAGCCTCTCGAAGATAAGCACAGACATCTCCGTACCGATTTGCAAGACTCTACTAGACTCGCTCATGACTCGTGAAACCTAAGTGAACCTAGTGCTCTGATACCATGTTGTCACGGTCCACAATCCATTAAGGTCGTGATGGCGCCGGACACAGCTGTCAGGCAAGCCAACAATACAAACTTCACTTAATTACCCATTTTAGTAATTTTGAAATCACAATTTCTTCAATGAAATATTAAATATTAAACTCATAGAGTAAATGATTAATATTTTTAGCAACTAAATTTCTAAACAATTCACAACCATTCCCAAAACCTGGTGTCACGAGTGCACGGGCATTTACTAGGGAATTAAAAATAAAATATAGCATCTGTCTAGAATATAAATTAGACAGGAAAAATATAATAACCCTGAAGGAGACTCTGTTGGCTGCGGATCGTAATACAAAATGCAACTCACATATGTCCCCACAATTATTAACCACACCTCTGCGCCCACAAGGCCACTAGACATATATGTACCCGCACAATAAAATGTGCAGCAAGTGCAGTATGAGTACGAAAACAACGTGTACCCAGTAAGTATCAAGCCTAATCTCAAAGAAGTAGAGACGAGATGGCCGACTTTGACACTCACTATGG
The DNA here is from genome assembly GCA_000715115.1 of Nicotiana otophora. NCBI lineage: Eukaryota > Viridiplantae > Streptophyta > Magnoliopsida > Solanales > Solanaceae > Nicotiana > Nicotiana otophora. The sequence continues at coordinate 157,703 of AWOL01S0000085.1, read as the reverse complement.
GTCAATAATATTAAATAATCATGAAATAGAAATATTTATATCAACGTGATTCACATAGTTAACAGTAATTTTATTGACTAGTAGAAATAATTAAANAAATATCGGTTTGTTTTGGAAATGAGTCGGCTTGCCTAGTTCCATGATTGACGCCATCATGACAGGGGTTAGTTCTGGGTCGTGACAAGTAGAGACGAGATGACCGACTTTGACACTCACTATGGGTCAATAATATTAAATAATCATGAAATAGAATTATTTATATCAACGTGATTCATAGAGTTAACAGTAATTTTATTGACCAGTAGAAATAATTAAATTCCTTCAAATACAACAATTCTCAATATTTTAATAAAATCCTTCAATTTAAATAAATTTCCAAATTTATCAATTAGTCTAATTTACAAGAATAAGAATAATTCTTAACAAGCAGGAATAATAATTCAATAAATTCCAAAGATTTCCAATTTATCAATTAGCTTCACAAGCTGAAATAAACTATTAAGGTATCGTGTAATTATTATTATTAAGTACGATTTCTGCCGAGGACGTACAGCCCGATCCAGAGTGTTGCGTACACTGCCGAGGGACGTGCGGCACGATCCATAGATGCATCTATCCTGCCGAGGCGTTCGGCCCGCTCCACAAGACTAACTTCAATGGAGTAGAGACGAGGTACAGTCAAGACACTCACTAGTCTAATAACCTGTGCAATATAATATATAAAATAATAGAAAATAAATAATAATAAGGGCAGGATAAAACAACCAGTTATATGTAGAACAAACAACAAGAATACCATTAATATCACTCAACAATTAATAAACACAATTACACCCAATTAAATCAAGTCCTTCAAATAAATGTCTTTCACATATAATTCTTCTAAATAACTCTCTTTCAAATGTAGTTTTCTCAAATAATTATTTTTCAAATACAATTCTTCCATATAATTCATTTTGAATAAAAATCCTTCCAAATAAATATTTGAATATAATTCTTTCAATTAAAAAGTCACCATGTGACACCTCATTTCATAATCATAAAAATACGGGTCTCAATACATTTTTGTAGTTATCTTAAACATGGGTGTCAGCCCATTTTCATATTTTCACGGCATCTCGTGCCCATAATTAAATCATCATATTTTTTCGGCACCTCGTGCTCTCATTGCATATCACAGCTGCACAGACAATTCACGTGCCAATTATCATTATTATTTCATCACAGCGCCTCGTACCCACATTTCATATCACATTTTAACTCTGCTCAAGTCCGATATCTCCAATACCTAGCTCTGCACGACAATGTGCAGAAGTGTAGTATGAGTACACCACGGTTGGTACCCAGTAAGTATCAAGACTAACCTCATTGGAGTAGAGTCTTGCGGATCGGTACAGAGACGTCTACTAGACTCGTTCGTGACTCTTAGAACCTATGAACCTAGAGCTCTGATACCAACTTATCACGACCCAAAATCCCACCACAGGCATCGTGATGGCACCTAGTCTCTAAGACTAGGTAAGCCGATTTTAATTACATTTTGAAGCCATTGTTTTTATAAGTAATCAAAACTAACAGCGAAAATAATTACGATATACAACCTCCTAAGACTGGTAGTACTGAGTCATGAACTCTAACTGAATACATGGAATGATCACAAAGACCGAATATACAATACTGTTTGATTACAAATTAATAGTATACCAACTGTTACCAACTTGTTACGACCCAAAATCCCACCACAGGAGTCGTGATGGCACCAAGTCTCTAAGACTAGGTAAGCCGATTTCCATTATATTTTTGAAGCCATTTGTTTTTAAAACTAACAACGGAAATAATTACAATATACAACCTCCCAAGACTGGTAGTACTGAGTCACGAACTCTAACTGAATACATAGAATGATCATGAGGACCGAATATACAATACTGTTTGATTACAAGTTAACAGTATAATGAAATGAAATGACTCCAAGGGACTGCGATGACCAAGCAGCTCTACCTTGAATCCTTACGATCCCGCTTTAACTCTGCTCAAATCCGTTATTTTTAATACCTGGCTCTGCACAAAAATGTGCAGAAGTATAGTATGAGTATGCCACGGTCGGTACCCAATAAGTGTCAAGACTAACCTCAATGGAGTAGAGACGAGATACAGTCAAGACACTCACTAGTCTAATATCCTGTGCAATATAATATACAAAATACTAGAAAACAGATAGCAATAAGGGCAGGATACAACAGTCAGTGGTATGCGCAACAAGAAAACCATAAACATCACTCAATAATTAATAATACATGTACGCCCAATTAATTCAAGTTTTTCAAATAAATATCCTTCACATAAAATTCTTCCAAATAACTCTCTTTCAAATGTAGACTTCTCAAATAATTATTTTTCAAATATGATTCTTTCAATAAATCATTTCAAATATAATTTCCTCAAATAATTATCTTTCGAATACAATTCTTTCATATAATTATTTTTGATTAAAAATACTTCCAAATAAATATTTGAATATAATTCTTTCAATTAAAAAGTCACCATGTGACACCTCATTTCATAATCATAAAAATACGGGTCTCAGCCCATTTTTATACTTATCTTAAACATGGGTCTCAGCCCATTTTTATATTTCCACGGCACCTCGTGCCCATAATTAAATTATCATATTTTTCCGGCACCTCGTGCTCTCATTTAATATCACAGCTGCACAGACAATTCACGTGCCAATTGTCATTATCATTTCATCACAGCGCCTCGTATCCACATTTCAAATCACATTTTAATTCTGCTCAAGTCCGATATCTCCAATACCGGGCTCTGTACAACAATATGCAGAAGTGTAGTATGAATACACCACGGTCGGTACCCAGTAAGTATCAAGACTAACCTCATTGGAGTAGAGTCTTGCGGATCGGTACGGAGAAGTCTACTAGACTAGTTCGTGACTCGTAGAACCTATAAACCTAGAGCTCTGATACCAACTTATCACGACCCAAAATCCCACCACAGGCATCGTGATGGCACCTAGTCTCTAAGACTAGGTAAGCCGATTTCAATTACATTTTGAAGCCATTTTTGTTTTATAAGTAATCAAAACTAACAGCAGAAATAATTACGATATACAACCTCCCAAGACTGGTAGTACTGAGTCACGAACTCTAACTGAATATATGGAATGATAACGAGGACCGAATATATAATGCTGTTTGATTACAAATTAATAGTATATCAACTGTTACCAACTTGTTACGACCCAAAATCCCACCACAGGAGTCGTGATGGCACCAAGTCTATAAGACTAGGTAAGCCGATTTCCNGGTACAGTCAAGACACCCACTAGTGTAATAACCTGTGCAATAACATTTTTGAACCATTTTTTTTGAAATTGACTACGGAAATAATTACAATATACAACCTCCCAAGACTGGTAGTACTGAGTCACGAACTCTAACTGAATACATAGAATGATCATGAGGACCGAATATACAATACTGTTTGATTACAAGTTAACAGTATAATGAAATGAAATGACTCCAAGGGACTGCGATGACCAAGCAGCTCTACCTTGAATCCTTACGATCCCGCTTTAACTCTGCTCAAATCCGTTATCTTTAATACCTGGATCTGCACAAAAATGTGCAGAAGTGTAGTATGAGTATGCCACGGTCGGTACCCAGTAAGTGTCAAGACTAACCTCAATGGAGTAGAGACGAGATACAGTCAAGACACTCACTAGTCTAATATCCTGTGCAATATAATATACAAAATACTAGAAAACAGATAGCAATAAGGGCAGGATAAAACAATCAGTGGTATGCGCAACAAGAAAACCATAAACATCACTCAATAATTAATAATACATGTACGCCCAATTAATTCAAGTTTTTCAAATAAATATCCTTCACATAAAATTCTTCCAAATAACTCTCTTTCAAATGTAGTTTTCTCAAATAATTAATTTTCAAATATAATTCTTTCAAATCTTTTCAAATATAATTTCGTCAAATAATTATCTTTCAAATACAATTCTTTCATATAATTCTTTTTGAATAAAAATCCTTCCAAATAAATATTTGAATATAATTCTTTCAATTAAAAAGTCACTATGTGACACCTCATTTCATAATCATAAAAATACGGGTCTCAGCCCATTTTTATATTTATCTTAAACATGGGTCTCAGCCCATTTTCATATTTTCACGGCACCTCTTTCCCATAATTAAATCATCATATTTTTCGGGCACCTCGTGCTCTCATTTCATATCACAGGTGCACAGACAAGTCACGTGCCAATTATCATTATCATTTCATCACAGTGCCTCGTACCCACATTTCATCTCACATTTTAACTCTGCTCAAGTCCGATATCTCCAATACCGGGCTCCGCACAACAATATGCAGAAGTGTAGTATGAATACACCACGGTCGGTACCCAGTAAGTATCAAGACTAACCTCATTGGAGTAGAGTCTTGCGGATCGGTATGGAGAAGTCTACTAGACTCGTTCGTGACTCGTAGAACCTATGAACCTAGAGCTCTGATACCAACTTATCACGACCCAAAATCCCACCACAGGCATCGTGATGGCACTTAGTCTCTAAGAACTAGGCAAGCCGATTTCAATTACATTTTGAAGCCATTTTTGTTTTATAAGTAATCAAAACTAACAGCAGAAATAATTACGATATACAACCTCCCAAGACTGGTAGTACTGAGTCACGAACTCTAACTGAATACATGGAATGATCACGAGGACCGAATATACAATATTGTTTGATTACAAATTAATAGTATACCAACTGTTACCACCTTGTTACGACCCAAAATCCCACCACAGGAGTCGTGATGGCACCTAGTCTCTAAGACTAGGTAAGGCGATTTCCATTACATTTTTGAAGCTATTTTTTTTAAAAACTAACAACGGAAATAATTACAATATACAACCTCCCAAGACTGGTAGTACTGAGGCACGAACTCTAACTGAATACAGAGAATGATCATGAGGACCGAATATATAATACTGTTTGATTATAAGTTAATAGTATAATGAAATGAAATGACTCCTAGGGACTGCGACGACCAAGCAACTCTACCTTGAATCCTTACGATCCCGCTTTAACTCTGCTCAAGTCCGTTATCTTCATTGGCTCTGCACAAAAATGTACACAAGTGTAGTATGAGTACGCCACGGTCGGTACCCAGTAAGTATCAAGACTAACCTCATTGGAGTAGAGACGAGGTACAGTCAAGACACCCACTAGTGTAATAACCTGTGCAATAACATTTTTGAACCATTTTTTTTGAAATTGACTACGGAAATAATTACAATATACAACCTCCCAAGACTGGTAGTACTGAGTCACGAACTCTAACTGAATACATAGAATGATCATGAGGACCGAATATACAATACTGTTTGATTACAAGTTAACAGTATAATGAAATGAAATGACTCCAAGGGACTGCGATGACCAAGCAGCTCTACCTTGAATCCTTACGATCCCGCTTTAACTCTGCTCAAATCCGTTATCTTTAATACCTGGATCTGCACAAAAATGTGCAGAAGTGTAGTATGAGTATGCCACGGTCGGTACCCAGTAAGTGTCAAGACTAACCTCAATGGAGTAGAGACGAGATACAGTCAAGACACTCACTAGTCTAATATCCTGTGCAATATAATATACAAAATACTAGAAAACAGATAGCAATAAGGGCAGGATAAAACAATCAGTGGTATGCGCAACAAGAAAACAGGAATACCATAAACATCACTCAACAATTAATAATACATGTACGCCTAATTAATTCAAGTTTTTCAAATAAATATCCTTCACATAAAATTCTTCCAAATAACTCTCTATCAAATGTAGTTTTCTCAAATAATTATTTATCAAATATAATTCTTTCAATAAATCGTTTCAAATATAATTTCCTTAAATAATTATCTTTCAACTACAATTCTTTCATAAATTCTTTTTGAATAAAAATCCTTCCAAATAAATATTTGAATATAATTCTTTCAATTAAAAAGTCACCATGTGATACCTCATTTCATAATCATAAAAAAAATACGGGTCTCAGCTCATTTTTATATTTTTCGTAAACACGGGTCTCAGCCCATTTTCATATTTCCACGGCACCTCGTGTCCATAATTAAATTATATCACAACTGTACAGACAATTTACGTGCCAATTATCATCATCATTTCATCACAGCACCTCGTTCCCACATTTCATATCACAACTACACGGACAATTCACGTGCCAAATATCCTCATTATTTACTCACAGTACCTCGTGCCCACATTTCAATTTATAATCTGCCTGGCAATAGCCACATGCTCTCAATTTCAACATAAATCAGATTGTTATCAATTTACCAATAACAAGACAAATTGCACAAGGTATAAAAGTAAATACAAGAAAATCACAACATCTCATGAAAATTATCAACACCACAACCCCACATCATCACATATCGTCCCTGACAATAGCCGCCCTTATCACTCCTATAGCCACCCTTATTGCTCCGCCCAGACAATATCAATAGCCACCCTTATCGCTCCTATAGCCACCCTTATCGCTCCGCCCAGACAATATTCTAACAACCACAACAACAGTGAAATGCCACCCTTATACCCACATAACATCAACGGTGAAATGCCACCCTTATCTCCCCAAAATAACAACTCACACAACATAATAAAATCAATTCATATCATAATTTGCCCAATTGCCACATTCAAATTCCAAAGATATAACAAAAATTAATTAATTTTACAACAGATAGCCTAAGGCTCCACACAATGACCCAAACACAATCAATAGAGATAGAAATTACTCAGCCTAAAGCAAAACTTTCATTAATGCAAATTTAGATAATTATATTAACACTTATTCTTAAGCTTGCTTAAATTAATTATTTGCATAAGAAAATTCATATTGGAATTAATTTCCAAAAATATTTCAACCAACAATACTCACGAAATTTCATAAATATTTCAAGTAACAATCACATCAAATTATCATATAAAAACAAATTCAACAATAAGGATTTAGGCATGGCAAACAGATGATTTAATAGTTTTTCACATTTTTCCAATTTACTACACAATAATGTCTAAGACTTTAATTCAATGAATTTTGCATGTATAAGCCCGAGTACGTACTCGTCACCTCGCGTACACGGCTTTTCACATTTCACAAATGACACATAAGACTCAATGCCTAAGGGGTAATTTCCCCACTCGAGGTTAAGCAAGACACTTACCTTTTTGAAGTTAGGCCGATATTCCAAAATAGCCTTCTTGCTTAAATTGACCTTTGGACAGCTCAAATCTATCCAAATTAATTGTATACCTCCATTAAAATTCGTCGAAAATAATTCCGGATAATAATATGTTGACTTAAAAATTTATTCCAAAAAGTCAACAAAAGTCAACGTGGGACCCGCCTCTCGGAACCTGACATAATTGTTATGAAATATGAACACCTATTCCGATACGAGTTCAATCATACCAATTTTATCGAATTCCGATAACAACTCGACCTCCAAATCTTAAATTTTTATTTTTGGAAGATTTGCAAAAATTTTGATTTTTTCCATTTAAATCCGAAATAAATGATGAATATAGCCATATGGTCATGAAGTATAATCAATTTAGGATATATAACACTTATCCCAATCCATATGGTGAAAATCGCCTCAAATATCACTTCAATCTGAGTTCCATAGCTCCAAATATGTCAAAAATGGCTGAAACTTTGAAATATAGCTACTGCCCAGGTATTTACTCTTTGCGATCGCGAATCACAAAAATTTTCAGCCCCAAAATTTCTCTTCGCGATCGCGGAATACCAATCGCGAACGCGAAGAACAAACTTCCCCAACTCTTCCAGATTCCTTACAGATTTCTAGATATAAGCTTCCAAATTCTGCCCTGTGCAACAGAGATTTCCAAACTCTTCCCAGACAGCCTATAGTGTATCCACCATAACGTTTTGTACACAACTCCAAATGATAAATGGTTTACTTTTCGAAACCTAGACATCAAGGACTACAACTTTTGTTTTTGGATCATCTCCAATTTCCTTATAGATTGCGAGATATAAGCTTCCAAAGTCGGGTCAATGCAGCAGAAAATTTCCTCTACGCGATCGCGAAAGGCCTTCCGCGATCGCGATTCACTGGCCATTTTCCCCCATTTTGTGCTTTACGATCGCTTCGAATTCCACGCGATCGCATAGCACACTGCTATAGCCAAAAACCAGCGCTATAAATGGCCTAGAAATGGTCTGAAACCACCCCGAAACTCACCCGAGCCCCTCGGAACCCCGTCCAATCACACCATCCAGTCCCATAGCATAACACAGACCTGCTCGAGGACTCAAATCATATCAAACAATATCAAAACGACGAATACACCTCAAATCAAAATATATGAACTTTGAACTTTCAAATGCTATATCTTGTGCCGAAACACATCAAATCAATCCCGAATGACTTCAAATTTTGCACACAAGTCATAATTAACATAACGAAGCTATTCAAATTTCCAGAATCGGATTCCGACCCCGATATCAAAAAGTCAACCCCCCAGTCAAACTTTCCAAAAATTTGACTATGTCAATTATGATTTGAAGTCATTCCATGCAGCTATAAAAATGTGGGTTCACGACTCTTACCGGTATGAGGGTTTATTATATGTTGTTAAAATTGATTATGAAATATATTGAAAAGAAGAAAGAAAGAAAATTAAAAATTTCAGTTGGCGCAATGTGCAACATACTTGTGATTCAGAGCTGAGGATGAGATCCTCGTATTTTTACATGATATGAAATATTTAAACCGGGCTGCAAGCCACGGTGGAAGTTATGTAAGGACGAGGTCCTTGTGGTGAAATATTTATGAGTTTAAAAATTTTCCCTTTGTGAAATTAATTTTTACAATAATATTAATAGGGAGTCATGCCTATTAGGCTTATTTGATAACTCTTGTATATTTTTCTGTTCATATACAGCCTTTTTCATGTTGTAAACATTGAGTTTTAACCTATGAGATGAGTGCCCAGGTGGCGTTAAATGTGACTCATTAATCCGAGTAAGCAATCATGAGGTCTTCATGCCTCACATTCTGTTGTCAGTGTTGTGAAAATTTGAAATGAGGTGGTGGTTAATATAAGATTAATTGATGATGCTGGAATTAATTATGAACAACTTTTAAGACCATAGATGTGGTGATGAGCATACATATGATTTGCTTCATGTCCTGATATCGTTATGATAATGCAGTGCTTGTAATGCTGAGATTGTGTTATTGATATATACATTGTGGGTGTGTTGTTAGGAGTTGTTTTGGTGTTACTCTGGCTGGTGGTTAGGCCCAATTATAGGGGAGACTCTGCCGAAGTTTCTAAAAAATTTGGGAGTTAGAAAACAACAATTGGGAGATTGAGACGTGCAAAGAAGAGACAAAATTATGTTATGTGTTTGAGGGCGAATGATCCTAAGCGGGGAAAAATGTAACACTCCAGAAAATTTTTAAAGTACTTCAACACTATCAAGAAAGTTGATGTGTGCGTAGGCACAAGTTTCTATAGCCAGTTGAGACTAATACCGTGCGTTGATGAAAAATCGGACTTTCTGAAAATGTTAGGAGTGTAAGAAATTGGTCTTAAGGTTCACAAATATGGATAAAAGAAATAATCTCAAATGAGATGGTGTTGCCGGACTTACCTCTAATGCAGTAACGTGGGACCAACCGTGAGAATATGTGTAAAAGTAAAAATCATCAATTCGGTAACCTCAAAATAATTATTAGCACGTTCGAGGATGAACGTTTATTTAAGAGGTGGAGAATCTAATGACCCGACTTGTCGTTTTACGAATTTAAGCCCCGTCTGGCGGCATAAGGCCCTGAGCAGCTTCTTATTATGTGTATTGACTTGTGTACGTGGTTGAATTCAGTTACTGGATGATTTGGAGTGATTTGGGACACTTGATGCCCAAAACAGAAGCTTAAGTCTTAGAATTTTTACCGTAGTTGGAACTGTGTGAAGACGACTCCGGAATGGAATTTTAATGATGTCAATAGATCCGTATGGTGATTTTGGACTTAGGAGCGTGTCTGAAAAATTATTTGGAGGTCCGTAGTGGAATTAGGCTCGAAATTTCGAAAATTGAATTTTTGGGAAGTTTGATCGGGGGTTGACATTTTGATATCGAGGTCAGAATTCGATTCTCGAAATTGGAATAGCTTCGTTATGTCATTTATGACTTGTGTACAAAATATTAAGTCATTCCGAATTTATTTGATGTATTTCGGCACAAGATATAGAATTTGAAAGTTCAAAGTTCATTAGGCTTGAATTGAGGTGTGATTCGTGGTTTTAGCATTGTTTGATGTGATTAGAGGCTTCAACTAAGTTAGTATGATATTTTAGGACTTGTTGGTATATTTGGTTGAGGTCCCGAGGGGCTCGGGTGAGTTTCAGACCATTTCTAGGCCATTTGTAATTGCTGGTTTCTGCCTACATAGGTGTGCATCGCGATCGCGAACTTTTGGTCGCGTTCGCGAAGAGCGAACAACAGTTTGGGGCCTTATGAATCACGATCGCGGAAGCTCTTTCGCGATCGCGTAGAACAAATCTCTGTTGCACTGACCCAACTTTGAAAGCTTATATCTCGCAATCTATAAGGAATTTGGAAATGACCCAAAATCGAAAGTTGTAGATCGTGATGTCTAGTTTTCATAAAAGTAAACCATTTGTCATTTGGAATTGTGTACAAAAAGTTATGTTGGATACACTATAGGCTATCTGGGAAGAGTTTGAAAATCTCTGTTGCACAGGGCTGACTTTGGAAGCTTATATCTAGAAATATATAAGAAATTTGGAGATAAGCAACAAATACAAGTTATAGCCCTTGGTGTCTAGTTTTCAGAAGATTAAACCATTTGCAATTTAGAGTTTTGTACTAAAGGTTATGACCTTTATACTAGAGCTTGTCTGGAAGAGTTGGGGGAGTTTGTTCTTCGCGATCGCGATTTGTTTTCTGCGATCGCGAAGAGCAATTTTGGGGCCAGAAATTTTTGTGCTTCGCGATCTCAAAGCATTTTGGGCGATCGCGAAGAGTAAATACCTGGGCAATAGCTATATTACGAGGTTTTAGCCATTTTTGACATATTTGGAGCTATGGAGCTCGGATTTCAACGATTTTTGAGGCAATTTTCACCATATGGATTAGGGTAAGTGTTCTATATCCTAAAGTATTTATATTTCATGAATCTATAATTATATTCATCGTTTACTTCGGATTTTAAGGGAAGAAAATAAGATTTTTGTAAAATCGTCCAAAAACGAAAATTTAAGATTTGGAGGTCGAGTTGTCATTGGAATTCAATAAAATTGGTATGGTTGAACTCATATCAGAATGGGTATTCGGATTTCTTGAAAGGTTTGTCGGGTTCTGACTTTTGTTGACTTTTTGGAATATATTTTTAAGTCAAGGTATTATTATCCGGAAATGTTTCCGACGAATTTTAATGGAGTTATACAATTAATTTGGATAGATTTGAGCTGTCCGGAGGTTAATTCAAGCAAGAAGGCTATTTTGGAATATCGGCCTAACTTCAAAAAGTTAAGTGTCTTGCTTAACCTCGAGTGGGGGAATTACCCCTTAGGCATCGAGTCTTATGTGCCGTTTGTGATATGTGAAAAGCCGTATACGCGAGGTCACGAGTACATACTCGGGCTTGTATGTGCAAAATATATTGGGTTTAAATCTTAGGCATATTGTGTAGTAAATTGGATAATTGTTGGCATTTATTTAATCATCTATTTGTCATGCCTAAATCCTTGTTGGTTGAACTTGTTTTTATATAACAATTTGATGTGTTTTTTTATTTGAATATTTAAGTAATTCCGTGAGTTTGTTGGTTTGATAATTCTGGGAATTTAATTTCATTTTGAATTTTTCCTATGCAAATAATTAATTAAGCAAGTTTAAGAAGAAGCGTTAATATAATTATCTAAATTTGCATTAATGAAGGCTTTGCTTTATGCTGAGTAATTTCTATCTCTATTGATTGTTTTTGGGTATTATATACATTGTGTGGAGCCTTGGGCTATTTGTTGTGAAATTAATTGATTTTGTTATATCTTTGGAATTTGGTTGTGGCCATTGGGGAAATTGTGATATGAATTGATTTTATTATGTTGCCGTGTTAATTTCCCGTTTAAATTATTGTGTTGTGTGAGTTATTATTTTGGGGAGATAAGGGTGGCATTTCACCGTTGATATTATGTGGGCATAAGAGTGGCATTTCACTGTTGTTGTGTTTGTTGGAATATTGTCTGGGCGGAGTGATAAGGGTGGTTATATGAGCGATAAGGGTGACAATATGAGCGATAAGGGTGGCTATTGATATTGTCCGGGCGGAGAGATAAGGGTGGCAATAGGAGCGATAAAGGTGGCTATTGATATTGTCTGGGTGGAGCGATAAGGGTGGCTATAGGAGTAATAAGGGTGGCAATAGGAGCGCTAAGGGTGGCTATTGTCAGTGACGATATGTGATGATGTGGGGTTGTGGTGTTGATGATTTTTATGTGATGTTGTGATTTTTCTTATGTTTATTTTTATGCCTTGTGCAATTGGT
>AWOL01S0000085.1:112504-144353 GCA_000715115.1 Nicotiana otophora | reverse complement strand
GTTAATATAATTATCTAAATTTGCATTAATGAAGGCTTTGCTTTATGCTGAGTAATTTCTATCTCTATTGATTGTTTTTGGGTATTATATACATTGTGTGGAGCCTTGGGCTATTTGTTGTGAAATTAATTGATTTTGTTATATCTTTGGAATTTGGTTGTGGCCATTGGGGAAATTGTGATATGAATTGATTTTATTATGTTGCCGTGTTAATTTCCCGTTTAAATTATTGTGTTGTGTGAGTTATTATTTTGGGGAGATAAGGGTGGCATTTCACCGTTGATATTATGTGGGCATAAGAGTGGCATTTCACTGTTGTTGTGTTTGTTGGAATATTGTCTGGGCGGAGTGATAAGGGTGGTTATATGAGCGATAAGGGTGACAATATGAGCGATAAGGGTGGCTATTGATATTGTCCGGGCGGAGAGATAAGGGTGGCAATAGGAGCGATAAAGGTGGCTATTGATATTGTCTGGGTGGAGCGATAAGGGTGGCTATTGATATTGTCTGGGTGGAGCGATAAGGGTGGCTATAGGAGTAATAAGGGTGGCAATAGGAGCGCTAAGGGTGGCTATTGTCAGTGACGATATGTGATGATGTGGGGTTGTGGTGTTGATGATTTTTATGTGATGTTGTGATTTTTCTTATGTTTATTTTTATGCCTTGTGCAATTGGTCTTGTTGATAGTAAATTGTTAACAATCTGTTTTATGTTGAAATTGAGACCATGTGGCTATTGCCAGGCGGATTATAAAATAAAATGTGGGCACGATGTGCCGTGAGTAAATAATGAGGATATTTGGCACGTGAATTGTCTGTGCAGTTGTGATATGAAATGTGGACACGAGGCGCTGTGATGAAATGATAATGATAATTGGCACGTGAATTGTCCGTGCAGCTGTTATATGAGAGCACGAGGTACCGGAAAAATATGATGATTTAATTATGGGCACGAGGTGCTGTGAAAATATGAAAATTGGCTGAGACCCGTGTTTAAGAAAAATATAAAAATGGGCTGAGGCCCGTATTTTTATGATTATGAAATGAGGTGTCACATGTTGACTTTTGAGGAAATTATATTTGAAAAGATTTATTGAAAGAATTGTATTTGAAAAATAATTATTTGAGAAAATTATATTTAAAAGAGAGTTATCTGGAAGAATTATATGTGAAAGACATTTATTTGAAAGACTTGATTTAATTGGGCGTTATTGTGCTTATTAATTGTTGAGTGATATTAATGGTATTATTGTTGTCTATTGTGCATATAACTGGTTGTTTTATCCTGCCCTTATTATTATTTGTTTCCTATTATTTTGTATATTATATTGCAGAGGTTATTAGACTAATAAGTGTCTTGACTGTAACTCGTCTCTACTCCAATGAGGTTAGTCTTGATACTTACTGGATACCGACCGTGGTGTACTCATACTACACTTCTGCACATTTTTGTGCAGAGCCAAGTATTAGAGATATCGGACTTGAGTAGAGTTAAAGCGGGATCGAAAGGATTCAAGGTAGAGCTGCTTGGTCGTCGCAGTCCCTTAGAGTCTTTTCATTTCATTGTACTGTTAATTTGTAATCAAACAGTATTGTATATTCTGTCCTCGTGATCATTTCATGTATTCAGTTAGAGTTCGTGACCCAGTACTACCTGTCTTGGGAGGTTGTACATCATAATTATTTCCGCTGTTAGTTTTGATTACTTATAAAAAAAATGGCTTCAAAATGTAATTGAAATCGGCTAACCTAGTCTTAGAGACTAGGTGCCATCACGACGCCTGTGGTGGGTTTTGGGTCGTGACAAATTAATATATGCTAAATGATTTGGAATTTATCTATTAAATAAATTACCTTATCCAAAATGGTAAAATTCCTAAAATTTACCCCGGGCCCACATACTCGGATTCTGGAAATATTTGGATGAAAACGTTACCCATAATCTCAAGAATTTAAATATATAATTTCTACTCAATTCCATAACTATTTTCGCGGTTACAATCTCATTTTTATAAAAATCTAGGTCTTTCACCTAAGCCTTTGATTTCTAAGATTTCTAAAACCGGTAGTACTGAGTCACGAACTCTAACTGAATATATGGAATGATCACGAGGACCGAATATACAATACTGTTTGATTAGAAATTAACAGTATAATGAAATGAAAAGACTCCAAGGGACTGCGACGACCAAGCAGCTCTACCTTAAATCCTTACGATCCCGCTTTAACTCTGCTCAAGTCCGATATCTTCAATACCTGGTTCTGCACAAAAATATGCAGAAGTATAGTATGAGTACACCACGGTCGGTACCTAGTAAGTATCAAGACAAACCTCAGTGGAGTAGAGACGAGGTACAGTCAAGACACTCATTAGTCTAATAATAAGTGCAATATAATATACAAAATAATAGGAAATAAATAACAATAAGGGCAACATAAAACAACCAGTTATGTGCACAGTAAAATAATAAAATCACCATTAATATTGCTCAACAATTGATAAATATAATTACACCCAGTTAAATCAAGTTCTTCAATAAAATATCTGTCACACATAATGCTTACGAATAAAACTCTTTTTCAAATATAATTCTTTCATATAATTCTTTTTGAATAAAAATCCTTTCAAATAAATATTTTGAATATAATTTTTTCAATTGAAAAGTTACCATGTGACACCTCATTTCAACATCATATAAATACGGGTCTCAGTCCATTTTCATATTTTCACGGCACTTCGTGCCCATAATTAAATATTCTTATTTTTGCGGCACCTCGTGCCCACTTTTCATATCACAGCTACACGGACAGTTCACGTGCCAATTTTATTATCATTTAATCATAGCACCTCATGCCACATTTCATATCACAACTGCACGGACAATTCACGTGCCAATATCTTCATAATTTACTCACGGCACCTCGTGCCGCATTTCATTTTTTAATCCTCCTAGCAATAGCCACAAGCTCTCAGTTTCAACATAAATCAGATTGTTATCAATTTACTAACAACAAGACAAATTGCACAAGGTATAAAAATAAATACGAAAAAATCACAACATCACATAAAAGTCACCAATACCACAACTCCACATCATCACATATTGTCCCTGACATTGGCCACTCTTATCGCTCCTATTTCCACCCTTATCGCTCATGTAGCCGCCCTTATCGCTCCACCCAGACAATATCAATAGCCACCCTTATCGCTCCTATTGCCACCCTTATCGCTCCTATAGCCGCCCTTATCGCTCCGCCCAGACAATATACCAACAAACACAACGACAGTGAAATGCCACCCTTATATCCACATAATATCAACGGTGAAATGCCACCCTTATCTCATCAAAATAATAACTCACACAACACAACAATTTACACGGTAAATTATCACGGTAACATAACAAAATCAATTCACATTACAGTTTGCCCAATGGCCACAACAAATTCCAAGGATATGACAAAATCAATTAATTTTACAACAAATAGCCCAAGGCTCACACAATGTATATATAAAACCTCAACAACAATCAACAGAGATAGAAAAATAATCAACATAGGGCACACCTTCATTAATCCAGATTTAGATAATTATACTAACACCTCTTCTTAAGTTCATTTAATTAATCATTTGCATAGGAAAAATTCATATTGAAATTAATTTCCAAGAAATATTAAACCAACAGTTCTCACAAAATTTCATAAATATTTCAAGTAACAATCACATCAAATTGTCATATAAAAATAATTTCAACAACAAATGACTCGCGTACACGACTTTTCACATTTCACAAATGACATATAAGACTCGATACCTAAGAGGTAATTCTCCCACTCAAGGTTAATCAAGACACTTACCTTTTTAAAGTTATGCCGATATTCCAAAATCGCCTTCTTGCTTGAATTGACTTCCGGACCGCTCAAATCCCAAACACCCACGCAAGAATCTCTCCAAAAATCGCCTTCTACCGAGCTCCCAATTTGATTTTGTATTA
Source organism: Nicotiana otophora (assembly GCA_000715115.1). Classification (NCBI taxonomy): domain Eukaryota; kingdom Viridiplantae; phylum Streptophyta; class Magnoliopsida; order Solanales; family Solanaceae; genus Nicotiana; species Nicotiana otophora. The sequence goes on along the minus strand of AWOL01S0000085.1, from coordinate 140,359 downwards.
TGAACTCAAACCCCCGTTTTTAGGACTTTTAATTCTGCCCAGATAGGCTTTCTTCGCGTTTGCAAAGCATAACCTCGGCTGCCAGAATTTAACCCTTTGCGAACATGACACAAGCCTCGCGAACGCGAAGGTTTACTGTCTCCTCGTTCGCGAACGCACATCACGCGAACGTGAAGGCCAAACACCTATGATCCCCAGATGCTCCCTTTTCTTCTTCGCGAACGCATATTATCTCACGTGTTCGCGATGCACATCCTGTCCACCATTTGCGAACACGTCCTCATCTTCGCGAACGCAAAGAGCAAATATTGCCAGTTTCTTAGTTCCTCTTCGCGAACGCGATCACGCGTACACAAACGCGAAGAAGACTTGCCCCAAACTATACGCGAACGTGGACCAATATTCGCGAACGCGATGAAGAAAATGCTACTTCCATCCAAATACACTACGCGTTCGCGACCCTTGCCTCGCGAACGCGATGAAGTATTTGAGGCACTAGATACCAGCAGATTACATCAGTGGAAAATGAAGGATAAATGGTCTGAAATCAATCTGAAACACGCCCGAGCCCCTCGGGACCTCATCTAAACCTACCAACAAGTCTTAATACATCATTCGAACTTAGTCGAATTCTCAATTCACATCAAACAACATCTAAATCATGAATCGCACCCAATATAAACTTAATGAACTTTGAAACTTCAACTTCTACAATCGATGCCGAAACCTACTAAATCACGTCTGATTGTCCTTAAATTTTGCACACAAGTCATAATTGACATTACGAACCTACTCCAACTTCCGGAATCGGATTCCGACCCCGATATCAAAAAGTCCACTTCCGGTCCAAATCTCTAAAAATTCGACTTTCGCCATTTCAAGCCTAAATCAGCTACGGACCTTAAATTCACAGTCCGGACATGCTCCTAAGTCCAAAATCACCCAATGTAGCTAACATAACTGACGAAACTCCATTTCAGAGTCGTCTTCACATAGTTCCGACTACGGTCAAAATCCTAAGACTTAAGCTTCCGTTTTAGGGACTAAGTGCCCCAAATCACTCCGAATCATCCGCAAATCAAACTCGACCACACCCGCGGGACTTTAAGTCACTGAACAAGGTGTTAATTCTTAAAAGGACAAGTAGGGTCGTTACATTCTCCACCTCTTAAACAAACATTCGTCCTCGAATGTGCTAAGAATTATTCTGAGGTTACCAAATTGATGATTTTACTTTTACACATATACTCACGGTTGATCCCACGTTACCACATTTGAGATAAGCCTTCCAACACCATCTCATTTGAGATTATTTCTTTTATCCATATTTGTAAACTTTAAGACCAATTTCTTACACTCTAAACCTTTTCAAAAGGCTTGCTTTTCATAACAATACGGTATTAGTCCCAACAGGCTATAGCAACTCGTGCTACGCACACATCAACTTTCTTGATAGTGTTGAAGTACTTCAAAATTTTCCTGGGGTGTTACATTTGTAATGATTCAACCGGTTATTTTGACTTTTAGAACCCCGTTTCCTAAAATAGAAATCCCCATATGTGCTTTTATTGATTTATGACTTGGAAGGGTGGTTGGTTCATGATTTGGAAGTGTTTGGGTTGAAATCGGAATACTTGGTTTCTTAAGTTGGCTTTAAAAGGCCAAGTTTGACTTCGGTCAATCTTTTGTGAAAACGATACCGGAATAACATTTTAACGATTCCAACAGCTCCGTATGGTAATTTTGGACTTGGGAGCGTGTTCGAAATTTTATTTGGAAGTCCGTAGTTAAATTAGGATTGAAATGGCTAAAATAGGAAATTTATGTTTGGAAGTTTGACTGGGGAGTTGACTTTTTGATACCGTAGTCGGAATCCAGTTCTAAAATTTTTCATAGCTCCGTTATGTCATTTATGACTTGTGTGCAAAATGTGAGGTCAATCGGACTTGATTTGATAGGTTTTGACATCGAATGTAGAAATTGGAAATTTTAAGTTTCATTAAGCTTGAATTGGAGCATAATTCGTGGTTTTAGCATCGTTTTATGTGATTTGAGGTTTCAAATAAGTTCGTATGATGTTTTAGGACTTGTAGGTATATTTGGTTGAGGTCCCGAGGGCCTCGAGTGAGTTTCGAATGGTTAACGGATCAAAAGTTAGACTTAAAACAGCTGCTGCAATTTTTCTCTTCTACTGGAAATTTTAGGTTGTGATCGAGCCAGAGATCGAACCCAATATCGAGGCCCAAGATCGAGGCCCATGATCGAGGTCCATGATCGGACTCCCTTGATCGCAGTCCCATGATTGGACTCCCATGATCGGACTCCATGATCGAACTCCATGATCGGACTCAAAGATCGGACTCCCATGATCGGACTCCATGATCTGACTCCCATGATCGGACTCCATGATCAGACTCGATGATCGAGGTCCAGGATCGAACTCCAGGATCGAGGTCCATGATCGAGTTAAGCCTGGACAGATCTGTAAGTTATAAAAGCAGGGGGCTTCGTCCCATTTGCCATTTTTGACGAATTGGAGCTTGAGGAGAGGCGATTTTGTTATATTTTCAAGGAAAGAACATTGGAGAAAGTGATTCTAACTAGGATTTGGTCAATATAAAAAACTATACCATTGTTTTCACCATTGAATTAGTGTTTTGAGATTGAAATTTAGGAAATTTTTAGAAATCTCATACAAAAGAATTGTTGAGATTTCGGTATCGATTCGAAATAGGATTTGAGTGAAACTGGTATGGATGGACTCGTAATTGAATGAGTTGTCGGATTTCGTAACTTTTACCGGATTCCAAGATGTGGGCTCCACGAACGAATTTTTAATTAATTTCAAAATTTTATTGAAAATGTAGTATTTTCTTATAGAATTGATTCCTATAAATTTGAGTGATTGTATCGAATTATTTTTAGTTAGATTCGAGCCAATCGAAGTTGGATAATCGAGGAAAAGCCCTACTAGTAGATTAAATTGGAGCAAGACAAGATAAGTCTCTTGTCTAATCTTGTGAGGGGGAAATTACCCCATAGGTAATTAAAGTAATTATTGTTGCTAATTGTGGGGGCTACGTACGCACGAGGTGACAAGAGTCCGTGCATAGTCACTATTAATGCTAAAGTTCGGGTAGTTTAGGACTCAAAGCATGAATTTCTTGTGTAAATTGTATTCTTTGTTTAATTAATATTATTTGATATATATTTATATATTGTGAATTGTTAGATAAAAAATATTAAAGGATGGAAATCTCATATGCTTTAGTCTTCTGTTTAAACTAATTAATTGTTAAGAGAAATTATTCTTCCTCCCAAAATTTATCTTAATAAATATACTCTCTTTCCGGAGGTACATAAGAAAACGTCTTTCTTTCTTGTGGAGCGTGCCGAACGCCTCGCCAGGATAGATGCATCTATGGATCGTACCGCATATCCCTCGGCAGTATACACGACACTCTGGATCGGGCCGTACGACCTCGGCAGAAATCGTGCTTAATAATAATAATTACACGATTCATTGATAGTTTATTGCCGATTGCGAAGCTAATTGAAAAATTGGAAATCTTTGGAATTTAAAGAATTATTATCCCTGCTTGCCAAGGAATTATTGTTATTCCTGTAAATAAGATTAATTGATAAATTAAAAATTTATTGAAATTGAAGGAATTTAGTTAATATATTGAGAATGGTTGCATTTGAAGGAATTTAATCATTTCTGCTGGTTAAATAAATTATTGTTATATTCTGTGAATCATGCTGAATTATATATTCTAGTTTTATTTCAATTATTTTTATTGACCCGTAGTGAGTGTCAAAGTCGGTCATCTCATCTCTACCACTTCGAGATTAGGCTTGATACTTTCTGGTACATGTTGTTTACATACTCATACTGCACTTGCTGTACTTTTTGTGCAGGACTCGAGGCAAGTACTAGTGGAGGACCTATCGTCTTACACCCACGTTATCCAGAGGCGTAGTGGTAAGCTGCCTTGCTGAGCCGTTCTGCAGCTATCAGTGTCTCTTCTATTATTTTTTTTTATTCTGTCTATTTTCATTTCAGACAGTATTTGGAGTTTTGTATAATCTACTAGATGCTCATAAACTTGTGACACCAGGTCTTGGCACGTACATTGGTAGAATTTGGTGTCTTATTATTTTTCTTAGATTTAAATTTATCGTGATATATTTAATTTATTAGTTGGCTTGCCTAGATGTAGTGTTGGGTGCCATCACGACCTATAGGTAAAATTGGGTCGTGACAACATGGTATCAGAGCCCTAGGTTCACGCACGTCTCACAAGTTATGAGTAGTCCTAATAGAGTCTTGCGGATCAGTACAGAGACGTCTGTACTTATCTTCGAGAGGCTATAGGGTTTTAGGAAACTACCTTTCTTCATATTTCATCGTGCAATTAATGTAGTACTAAATATCCTTCTCTTATTTTCTCACAGATGGTGAGAACGCGCTCTAGTGAGGTTTCAAACCAGGGAAGAGCTACTCCCCCAGTTTCTAGAGGCCGAGGGAGGGCTCCAGCCCGTGGTAGAGGGCGAGGACATCCCAGGACTGTTCCAGTTATGCCACCAGTGGGTCCAGCACAGAATCCCATTGTTGAGGAATAGGGTGAGGTGCCTGTGGCAGAGCTAGCTCCGGTGGATTTCACATCTGCACCGGGATTCCAGAATGTTATGGGTCATATGCTGCGGTTCATGAACAATATGACTCAGGCCGATTTATTTCCGGCAGACCCAGCCATATTTCAGTCAGGCGGGGGAGCATAGACCTCTACCGTACAGGCTCATGGACAGGCAGCTACTGTATATCACACCCAGGGTGCACTACCCGTGGGTGGAGCCCAGGCAGTGACAGCAGCTACACCCGAGCCCAGCCCAGCTGCAGCCGCTGATCCGCAGAAAATATTGGACAGATGGACTAGATTACATCCTCCTGTCTTTATGGGTGAGCTACATGAGGATCCCCAGGATTTTATTGATCGGTGCAAGGATAGATTGTACAACATGAGGATATTGGAGTCTCATGGGGCAGACTTTGCTACTTTTCAGCTAGAGGGTAGAGCCCGTAGATGGTGGCAGTCTTATGTTCTTGGCAGACCAGCAGATTCTCCTCCCATGACTTGGGACAAGTTCACTCGTATCTTCCTAGACAGGTATATTCCACCCTCTCAGAGGGAAGAGTTGAGGTTTTAGTTTGAGCTGCTCTAGCAAGGTCAGATGTCAGTGACCGATTATGAGGTGAGGTTTTCTGAGTTATCTCGCCATGCACTTATGATACTCCCTACTGAGGTAGAGAGAGTGCAGAGGTTTGTTGTAGGTTTACATATAGGCATTCAGGCCACTATGGCTCAAGAGGTTGAGATGGGAACTTCTTATGAGCTAGTCGTGGAGATAGCCCGCAGGATTGAGGGTGTATGTCAGCGTAGTCGAGAGCAGGTTACTAGATATAAGAGGTTTAGGTATTCTGGAGAGTTCAGAGGTGTTCCGTCTGGGGGCAGAGGTCAGTTCGTGAGAGGGCAGTCCAGCAGGCCTCTATATCAAGCACCACCGCCTCCTCGAGGTGCTCCAGTGCGACCCTATATCAGTGCTATACCAGAGAGTTCTTATCACCTACCAGCTATTCAAGGTTCTCCCAGTGGGTATTCAGTTCCCTAGGGCTAGACTCTTAGTCAGCAGCCCATCGCACGAAAGAGTTGTTATGAGTGCGGGGATCCCAGTCATATACGGAGATTTTGCCCCAGGCTTCGGGGTAAGCTAGTGCAACAGGGTCAGCAGCCTATGATTACTAGACCAATTGTTTCACTAGTTATCCGACCACCAAGAGGTGAAGGACATGTGGGTAGAGGCCGTATTAGAGGTGGAGGTCAGCCAGGCGGAGGCCAGCCAGTTGGCGCTCCAGTTCAGTTTTATGCTTTTCCGGCCAGACCAAATGCAGAGGCCTCAAATGCCGTTATTACATGTATTATTTCTGTTTGTGGCAAAGATGCCTCAGTATTATTTGATCCAGGATCTACGTATTCATATGTTTCATCTATATTTGCTCCATTCCTGGGTGTTTCTCGTGAGTCCTTGAGTACTCCTATTTATATGTCCACTCCTATGGGTGATTCTGTTATTGTGAACCAGATCTATCGGTCCTATATTATTACATTCTGTGGTTATGAAACTAGAGAAAATCTCCTATTGCTTGAGATGACCGGTTTTGAAATTATTATGGGCATGGACTGGTTATATCCATATCATGCTATTCTAGATTGTAATGCCAAGATTGTTATCTTGGCTATTCCAGCATTGCCTAAGCTAGAGTGGAAGGGTTCATTTGTTAGTTCATTTAATCGAGTTATTTTTTTTATAAAGGCTCAACACATGCCTGAGCAATGTTGTTTGGCTTATCTAGCCTATGTTCGGGATACTAATGCAGAGACTCCGGCTATTGATTCAGTGCCTGCTGTTCGGGAATTCTTCGATGTATTTCCTTCAGATCTTCCAGGTATGCCACCTGATCAGGATATTTATTTTTGTATTGACTTGGCTCTAGATACCCAGCCTATATCTATCCCACCGTATCGCATAGCTAGAAAAGAATTGAAAGAACAGCTTGAGGAGTTACTAGCCAAAGGGTCCGTCAGACCGAGTGTATCGCCTTGAGGTGCACCGGTATTATTTGTGAATAAAAAGTATGGAATAATGCGGATGTGTATTGATTATCGCTAATTGAACAAAGTCACTATTATGAACAAGTACCCGTTGCCGCGTATTGATGATCTATTTTACCAGTTGCAGGGTGCGAGGGTGTTCTCTAAGATCGAATTCAGGTCGGGGTACCATCAGTTGAAGATTCAGGATTCGGATGTTTCGAAGACTGCTTTTCGAACTAGATATGGTCATTATGAGTTTCTGGTGATGTCCTTCGGTTTAAATAATGCCCCGACAACGTTAATGGATTTAATGAACAAGGTATTCAGGCCATATATTGATTCGTTTGTCATTGTCTTCATTGATAACATCTTGATCTACTCGCAGTAAGGAGGAGCATGAGCAGCATATGAGAGTAGTGCTTCAGACGCTGCGGGAACAAAAGCTATATGCTAAGTTCTCTAAATGTGAGTTTTGGCTAGGGTCTGTAGCATTTTTGGGGCTTATTGTATCGGGAGAGGGTATTAAGGTTCATCCCAAAAAGATTGAGGCAACTCAGAATTGGCATCATCCCACTTCAGCGACTGAGATCAGGAGTTTTTTGGGTTTATCAGGTTATTATCGTCGGTTCGTGGAAGGTTTTTCATCTATTGCAGCACCTTTGACCAAATTAACCCAGAAGGGTGCTCCATTCCGATGGTCCTATGATTGTGAGGGGAGCTTTCAGAAGCTCAAGACAACATTGACTATAGAACCAGTGTTAGTGTTGCCTTCCGGTTCAGGGATGTATACAATGTATTGTGACACTTCATGCATTGGCTTGGGTTGTGTACTGATGCAGGAAGGGAGAGTTATTGCATATGTTTCATGCCAGCTGAAGTCCCACGAGAAGAATTATCCAGTACATGATTTGGAGTTAGCTGTAATTGTTCACGCTCTTATGATTTAAAAACATTATTTTTATGGGATGTCTTGTGAAGTTTACACTGATCATCGCAGTTTGCAGCATTTGTTCAAGCAAAGGGACCTAAATCTGAGACAGCGCATATGGCTTGAGTTACTAAAAGATTATGATATTACTATCCTGTATCATCCGGGCAAAGAAAATGTGGTTGCAGACGCCTTGAGTAGAAAGGCAGAGAGTATGGGTAGTTTGGCTTTCATTTCAACAAAGGAGAGGCCATTAGCTTTGGATATTCAATCCTTGTCTAACCGACTTGTGAGATTGGACATTTCAGAGCCCAGCCGAGTTTTTGCATGTGTTGTAGCTCAGTCTTCACTATTTGAGTATATCAAGGCTCATTAGTATGATGATCCACACTTAATGGTTCTTCAAGAAATGGTACTACGGGGTGGTGCCAATGAAGTTACTATTTGAGCGGATGGTGTTCTGCGACTCCAGGATCGTCTATGTGTTCCTAATGTGGATGGACTAACGAAAAATATCATAAAGGAAGCACACAGTTTTTGGTATTCTATTCATCTAGGTGCTACGGAGATGTATCATGATTTGAGGCAACGTTATTGGTGGAGACGAATGAAAAGGACATAGTTGAGTATGTGGCTAGGTGTCTAAGTTGTCAGCAAGTTAAATATGCGCACCAGAGGCCAGGTGGCCTACTTCAGTAGATGACTATACCAGAGTGGAAATGGGAACGCATCACTATGGACTTTGTAGTTGGGTTGCCGTGGACCTTGCAGAAGTTTGATGCAGTTTGGGTCATTGTTGACAGGTTGACCAATAGTCGGCACACTTTATTCCCGTTGTGACTACGTATACTTCAGAGAGGTTGGCCCAGATATATATTCAGGAGATAGTTCGGTTGCACGGTGTGCCAATTTCTATAATATCAGATAGAGGCCCTCAGTTTACTTCACATTTCTGGAGATCCTTTCATCCGCAGACCGACGGGTAGTTAGAGCGGACAATTCTGATTTTGGAGGATATGCTCAGGGTATGTGTGATTGACTTTGGAGGTCAGTGGGATCGTTTCTTTCCTTTGGCCGAGTTTGCTTATAATAACAGTTACCAATCCAGCATCGAGATAGCTCCATTTGAGGCTTTGTATGGTCGGCGATGTCGCTCGCTTATCGGGTGGTTTGAGCCCGATGAGGCTAAGTTATATAGTACTCATTTGGTAAAGGATGCCTTGAAAAAGGTAAAGTTGATTCAGGAGCGACTCCGTACAGCGCAGTCCAGACAGAAGAGTTACGCGGATAGAAAGCGCATGATTTATCATTTATGGTAGGTGAAAAAGTTGTTTTGAAGGTTTCGCCGATGAAGGGAATCATGAGATTTGGGAAAAAGGGGAAATTGAGTTCAAGGTTTATAGGCCCATTTGAGGAGTTGAGACGAGTTGGGGAGGTTGATTATGAGCTTGCATTGCCTCCCAGCCTATCGGGATTCATCCGGTTTTCCATGTATCTATGCTTCGAAAGTATCATGCCGACTGATCACATGTGTTAGACTTCAGAACAGTTCAACTGGATAATATCTTGGGTTATGAAGAGGAGCCAGTTGCCATTGTTGATAAACAGGTTCACCAGTTGAGGTCCAAGAGGATTTTTGCAGTAAAAGTCCAGTGGAGGGGCCAACCAGTTGAGCAAGCGACTTGGGAGGCCAAGAAAAACATGCGGAGTAGATATCCACACTTATTCAACACTTCAGGTATAATTCTAAACCCGTTCGAGGACGAACATTTGTTTAAGAGGTGGAGAATGTAATGACCCATACAATCATTTTGACTCTTAGAATCATGTTCCCTAAAATAAAACTTCACGTATGTGCTTTTAATGATTTATGACTTGCGGGGATGGTTGGTTTGTGATTTGGAAGTGTTTGGGTTGAAATCGGAACACTTGATTCCTTAAGTTGGCTTTAAAAGGCCAAGTTTGACATCGGTCAACATTTTGAGAAAACGACACCGGAATAAAATTTTGACAATTCCAACAGCTCCGTATGGTGATTTTGGACTTGGGAGTGTGTTCGGAATTTTATTTGGAAGTCCGTAGTTAAATTATGTTTGAAATGGCTAAAATAGGAAATTTAAATTTAGAAGTTTAACCGGGGAGTTGACTTTTTGATACCGGAGTCGGAATCCAGTTCTGAAACTTTTAATAGCCCCATTATGTCATTTATGACTTGTGTGCAAAATTTGAGGTCAATCGGACTTGATTTGATAGGTTTCGACATCGAATGTAGAAGTTGGAAATTTTAAGTTTCATTAAGCTTGAATTGGAGCATAATTCGTGGTTTTAGCATCGTTTTATGTGATTTGAGGTTTCAAATAAGTTCATATGATGTTTTAGGACTTGTTGGTATATTTAGTTGAGGTCCCGAGGGCCTCGGGTGAGTTTCAGATGGTTAACGGATCAAAATTTGGACTTAAAACAACTGTTGCAATTTTTCTCTTTTGCTGGAAATTCCGGGCTGTGATCGAGCCCAAGATCGAGTCCAAGATCGAGGCCCATGATCGAGGTCCATGATCGGACTCCCATGATCAGACTCCATGATCGGACTCCATTTGGAGTTGGATTTGAGTGAAACTGGTATGGTTGGACTCGTAATTGAATGAGTTGTCGGATTCCGTAACTTTCGCTGGATTCCGAGATGTGGGCCCCACAAACGAATTTTTAATTAATTTCAGGATTTTATTGAAGATGTAGTATTGTTTTATAGAATTGATTCCTATAAATTTTAGTGATTGTATCGAATTATTTTTGGATAGATTCGAGCCAATCGAAGTTGGATAATCGAGGAAAAGGCCTACTAGTAGATTAAATTGGAGCAAGACGAAATAAGTCTCTTGTCTAATCTTGTGAGGGGGAAATTATCCCATAGGTAATTAAAGTAATAATCATTGCTAATTGTGGGGGCTACATATGCACGAGGTAATGAGAGTCCGTGCGTAGCTACTATTAATGCTAAAGTCCGGGTAGTTTAGGACTCAAAGCATGAATTGCTTGTGCAAATTTTATTTTTTGTTTAATTAATATTTTTTTATATATATTTATATATTGTGAATTTTTAAATAAAAAAATATTAAAGGATGGAAATCTCATATGCTTGAATTTTCTGTTTAAACTAATTAATTGTTAAGAGAAATTGTTCTTTCTCCCGAAATGTATCTTAATAAATATACTCTCTTTCCGGAGGTACTTAAGAAAATGTCTTCCTTTCTTGTGGAGCGGGCCAAATGCCTCAGCAGGATAGATGCATCTATGGATTGTGTCGCACGTCCCTCGGCAGTATACACGACACTCTGGATCGGGCCGTACGACCTCGGCAGAAATCGTGCTTAATAATAATAATTACACAATACTTTTATAGTTTATAGCAGATTGCGAAGCTAATTGAAAAATTGGAAATCTTTGGAATTTAAAGAATTATTATCCCTGCTTGCCAAGGAATTATTGTTATTCCTGTAAATGAGATTAATTGATAAATTGAAAATTTATCGGAATTGAGGGAATTTAGTTAATATATTGAGAATTGTTGCATTTGAAGGAATTTAATTATTTCTGCTGGTTAAATAAATTATTGTTATATTCTTTGAATCATGCCGAATTATATATTCTAATTTTATTTCAATTATTATTATTGACCCGTAGTGAGTGTCAAAGTTGGCCATCTCGTCTCTACCACTTCGAGATTAGGCTTGATACTTACTGGGTTCATGTTGTTTACGTACTCATACTACACTTGCTGCACTTTTTGTGCAGGACCAGAGGCAAGTACTAGTGGAGGACCTATCGTCTTACACCCACGTTATCCAGAGGCATAGTGGTAAGCTGCCTTGTTGAGCCGTTCTGCAGCCACCCGTGTCTATTCTTGTATTTTGTTTTCATTCTGTCTATTTTCATTTCAGTCAGTATTTGGAGTTTTGTATAATCTACTAGATGTTTATACACTTGTGATACCAGGTATTGGCACACACATTGGTAGAATTTGGTGTCTTATTATTTTTCTTGGATTTAAATTTATCGTTATATGTTTAATTTATTAGTTGGCTTGCCCAGCTGTAGTGTTGGGCGCCATCACGACCTCTAGGTGAAATTGGGTCGTGACAATATTCTTCCCCGCTTAGGATCATTCGCCCTTTAACCCATAACATAATAATCTCTTCTTTCGCACATATCAATATTCAAAAAATTTCTAACTCCCAAATTTTTCAGAAATTTCGGTAGAGTCTCCCCTGTAAATGGGTCTATCCACCTGCCAGAGTAACACCAAAACAACTCCTAACAATACATTCACAACCCAGCAAAATACCACAAGGTATATATCAATAACACTAATCTCAGCATTACAAGCACTGCATTATCATAATGATATCAGGACCTGAAGTACATCATACGTATGCTCATCACCACATCTCTGATCTTATAAGTTGTTCATAATTAATTCCATCATCATCAATAAATCTCATATTAACCACCACCTTGTTTCGAATTTTCACAACACTAACAACAGAATGTGAGGCATGAAGACCTCATGATTACTTACTCAGATTAATGAGTCATATTTAACGCCACCTGGGCACTCATCTCATAGGCTAAAACTCAATGTTTACAGCACGAAAATGGCTGAATATGCGTAGAAAATATACAAGAATTATCAAATAAGCTTAACAGGCATGACTCCCTATTAATATTATTGTACAAATTAAATTTCACACGGGGAGAATTTTAAACTCATAAATATTTCACCACAAGGACCTCGTCCTTATATAACTTCCACCGCGGTTTGTAGCCCGGTTTAAATATTTCACATCATATATAAAATGCAAGGATCTCGTCCTCAACTCCGAATCACAAGTATTTGCACATTGTGCCAACTGAAATTTCAATTTCCTTTCTTTCTTCTTTTCAATAAATTTCGAAACATTTTTCATAACACGTAAAGAACCCTCATACTTGTAGGGCATACAATTCATAAAAATTGGAATCAATTATTTCGAAACACATTAAACCCATTGTGATGAATAATAAAAATTACTTTTGGACTCATAGCCCTCAATGGTGCATACAAATAAAAATGACAGACACGGGCTCACATTCTCAATTCTCCCAGCAGGGATAACATATAAGTGGGACACAATATTACGATGCTCACCCATAAGCGGAGCATAATAGGAGGACTCACCTCAATATTCAGAACCGAATCAAATTAAGGGAAAATATCCTTTTATAACAAAATCAGGATCATACTTGTAACGACACCATCTGGTGTATTGGCCTCAGCCAAATCATAGCGATTATATCAACAGGTCGGGCCTCCACCTCTTAGGCGCCCGCTACCCGCCTATCCTCCACCTCTAGCTGTCTGTGCACGTGGAGTATCAACTGGAATAAAGCTTGTAGTTGGAGTGTTCTGATGAAATCCACCCCTCCCAAGTCTGGGACAATCTCTCATGATGTGTCTAGTATTACCACACTCATAACAACCCCTATGAGGTCGCGGCTGCTCGTACTGAGTCTGTGCTGGATCATTGGAATAACCACTGTAAGAATCTCTTGTCGATAGTGCACTATAAACTGGAGCATCCCGAGTAATCTGATGTGCGTACTGAGCTGACCGACTGCTCGAGCCTCCGCTATAATGGGTCTTAGCTGAAGAGTAAAATCCATTGAACCCTCCAGATATTCGAGACCTTTTGGCCTCCTTGGACTCGCTTTCCTCGCCTAACACACCCTCAATCTTTCTTTCAATCTCCACTACTTGTTGAAATGGAGTATCAGTTTGCAATTCTCGAGCCATGCATATTTTAATATCATAATCGAGCCTCTCAATGAATCTGCGGACCCGCTCTCTGATTGTAGGAACCAAGATAGGTGCATTATGGGCTAACTCATTGAACCTGATAGCATATTCTGACACTGTCATGGTGCCCTGACACAACCGTTCAAAATCTGTGTGCCACGCATCTCGGAGAATCTGGGGAACAAATTTCTTCAAGAACATTTTCGAAAATTGAGCCCAAGTTGGTGGTGTTGCATCGGCTAGTCTACCATCTTCATAGATTTTCCACCACCGATACGCTGCGCCTGACAATTGAAATGTAGTAAAGGCAACTCCGCTCACTTCCACAATACCCATGGTGCGGAGAATACGGTGACAATTATCTAGAAATCCTTGGGCATCCTCCGTAGTTGTGCCACTCAAAGTAGGTGGACTATACCTCTTAAGCCTCTCAAGTCTCTTTTGTTCTTCTTCTGATGCTTCTGGCCTGACCTCAGGCCGAACCGGAATAACAAGTTGTACCGGTACTACACCCGAAATCTAACCAATGTGAACCTGCTGCTCTGGAGTTGTGGTAGGAGTCTGAGCTACTCCCCCAATCCGCAAAATATTCGGTGTAATAGATATCAATCCCACCTGAGTTAATGTACCAAACATACTCAAGAATTATGCTAAAGTCTCCTGAAGTCCGGGGGGTAACAACAGGTGTTTCTGGTACCTGTCCCCCAACTGGAGCTACCGGTGGCTCCTCAACTGTTGTTCTGACAGGTGCTCTAGTCGCAGCACATGCCCTTCCTCGATCTCTACCTCAGCATCTACCTCAGCCCCGACTTCTTGCAGCCCTAGCAGTATGTGCGGATGCCTGCTCAGCTAACCTGGTAGCACGTGTCCTCACCATCTGTGAGAGAATAGAGATACAAAGGCTCAAACTCCAAATTTAACAAATTCTGCACGACAGAAATGAAAGAAGTGGAAATGTTCTTACATTTATGTAGCCTCTCAAAGATAAGTACAGACGTCTCCATACCAATCCGTAAGACTCTACTAGACTCATTCGTGGCTCGTAGAACCTATGAACCTAGAGCTCAGATACCAACTTATCACGACCCAAAATCCCACCACAGGAGTCGTGATGGCACCAAGTTGCTAAGACTAGGTAAGTCGATTTCAATTATATTTTGATGCCAGTTTTTTAATTAAATAGGCAATAAAAATTAAAAGCGGAACAAATATGAATATACAACCTCCCAAGACTGGTAGTATTGAGTAACGAACTCTAACTTAATACATGGAATTATCACGAGGATCGAATATACAATACTGTTGGATTAAAAATTAACAGTACAATGAAATGAAAAGACTCCAAGGGACTGCGACGACCGAGCAGCTCTACCTTGAATCCTTACGATCCCGCTTTAACTCTGCTCAAGTCTGATATCTCCAATACCTGGCTTCTGCACAAAAATGTGTAGAAGTGTAGTATGAGTACACCACTGTCGGTACCCAGTAAGTATCAAGACTAACCTCAGTGGAGTAGAGACGAGGTACAGTCAAGACATTCACTAGTCTAATAACCTGTGCAATATAATATACAAAATAATAGTAAACAAATAACAATAAGGGAAACATAAAACAACCAATGATGTGCACAGTAAGACAATAAAATTACCATTAATATTGCTCAACAATTGATAAATACAATTACACCCAGTTAAATCAAGTTCTTCAATTAAATATCTTTCACACATAATTCTTACAAATAAAACTCTTTTTCAAATATAATTCTTTCATATAATTCTTTTTGAATAAAAATCCTTTCAAATAAATTTTTCGAATATAATTCTTTCAATTGAAAAGTTACCATGTGACACCTCATTTCAACATCATAAAAATACGGGTCTCAGCCCATTTTCATAATTTTCGTAAACACGGGTCTCAACCCATTTTCATATTTCCACGGCACTTCGTGCCCATAATTAAATCATCTTATTTTTCCGGCACCTCGTGCCCACTTTTCATATCATAGCTGCACGGACAGTTCATGTTCCAATTGTATTATCATTTAATCACAACACCTCATGCCCACATTTCATATCACAACTGCACGGATAATTCATGTGCCAATATCTTCATTATTTAGTCACGGCACCTCATGCCGCATTTCATTTTATAATCCGCCTAGCAATAGCCACATGCTCTCAATTATAACATAAATCAGATTGTCATCAATTTACTAACAACAAGACAAATCGCACAAGGTATAAAAATAAACACAAGAAAATCCCAACATCACATAAAAGTCATCAATATCACAACTCCACAGCATCACATATCGTCCCTGATAATAGCCACCCTTATCACTCCTATAGCTACCCTTATCGCTCCACCTAGAAAATATCAATAAACACCCTTATTGCTCCTATTGCCACCCTTATCACTCCTATAGCCGCCCTTATTGCTCCGCCCAGACAATATTCCAACAAGCACAATAACAGTGAAATGCTACCCTTATACCCACGTAATATCAACGGTGAAATACCACCCTTATCTCCTCAAAATAATAACTCACACAACATAACAATTTACACGTCAAATTATCACGGCAACATAACAAAATCAATTCACATTACAGTTTTCCTAATGGCCACAACAAATTCAAAGGATATAACAAAATCAATTAATTTTACAACAAATAGCCCAAGGCTCACACAATGTATATATAAAACCTCAAAAACAATCAATAGAGATAGAAACATAATCAACATAGGGCACACCTTCATTAATCCAGATTTAGATAATTATACTAACACCTCTTCTTAAGTTCATTTAATTAATCATTTGCATAGGAAAAATTCATATTGAAAATATTAAACCAACAATTCTCACGAAATTTAATAAATATTTCAACAACAAGGATTTAGGCATGGAAAATAGATGATTTAATAATTGTGCACAATTACCCAATTTACTACACAATAATGCCTAAGACTTTAATCCAATAAAATTTGCACATATAAATCCGAGTACGTACTCGTCACCTCGCGTACACGGCTTTTCACATTTCACAAATGGCACATAAGACTCGATGCCTAAGGGATAATTCCCCTACTCGAGGTTAAGCAAGACACTTACCTTTTTGAAGTTATGCCGATATTTTAAAATCGTATTCTTTCTTGAATTGACCTCCAAACCGCTCATATCCCAAACACCCACGTAAGAATCTCTCCAAAAATTACCTTCTACCGAGCTCCAAATTTGATGTTGTGTTATGAACTCAAACCCCCGTGTTTTGGGACTTTTAATTCTTCCCAGATAGGCCTTCTTCGTGTTCGCGACCATTACTTTGCTGTAATGACACGACCGGTCATTTTGATCATTTACGCCCATTTCAACTATTTGAAGTCTTGAATAACTTCCTACGAGGTGTTATAACTTATTGTTAGCTATATGCTCTCTATGTGTTGTAGATATTTGACTGTAAATCATGTTAGAAATCATGTTTAGGCTATATGTTGGTACTGTTAGGACCCACAGAGGTCGTGTATATGTTGAATTATCTGCTTAATTGCCGTTTTGTACTCAGACACAGTTTATTTATTTATTTTAGCCAGTCTCTATTTTTATTATTGATACATCATATCATTGTTGTTTGGGCTGATTTCATGATTACTGAGAGCCCGAGAGACTGAAGAGATTTATGACTGAGTGAGGCCGAGGGCCTGATTGTGAGATAGTATACTATAGCACGTGAGTTGTCCGTGCGAATTCAGATATTGTACTATAGCACATGAGTTGTCCGTGCGGATCCAGATATTATACTATAGCACGTGAGTTATCCGTGTAGCACGTGAGTTGTCCGTATGAATTATAGCGCTTGGGATGTAGGAGCCCCTCCGGAGTCTGTATACCCCCAGTGAGCGTGGGTACCCATTGAGTGTGAGTGCTGAGGGCTGAGAGACGAGTGGTTGAGGTGTTGTGACGAGTTGAGTGACTGTTGCCCTGAGAGGCTATACTTGCTTTTCATTTGTTTTTGCACTTAGTTGCTATCAGTCATTGTTGTGAAATTCTCTGAAAGATTTTATATCCGGATTACATGAACTTGAACTGTATAAAATTGATTTGACTTAAACTGCTGGATTTGAAAGCATCTCTATTCTTTGTTGGAATTACTGAAAGTGAACTATAACTGTGTAGCTCGTACTATCTTCAGTTCCTTATTTATTATTGTTACTTGCTGAGTTGGTTATACGCATACTACATCCTGCACTTCGTGTGCAGATCCAGGTATTCCCGGACATAGCGGGTGTTGATTCTTTCGCACAGTTGATTTTCCGGAGATTCAGAGGTAGATGTCGTATTTCGTAGACCTTGCCTCTCTTTCCATATCTCCTTATTTACTGCATTTGGTCTCAGAATATTATGGACCGTATTTTACAGACTTGTATTCATATTAGATGCTCATGCACTCAGTGACTTTGAGTTTTGGGGGTGTTTATATATGTATTTGTGAGTTTTTCTTCCGCTAAATTTACATATTATGTTTTCAAACTTAAAAGATATGGTGGTTTATTGAGATTGTCGGCTTGCCTAGTATTGAGATAGGCGCCATCATGACGAGTGAGATTTTGGATCGTGACAAGTTGGTATCAGAGCTCTAGGTAACATAGGTCTCACGAGTCATGAGCAGGTTTAGTAGAGTCTTGCGTATGGTACAGAGATGTCTGCACTTATCTTGGAGAGGCTGCCGAACCCTTAGGAAAATTTCACTTTCTTGTATTCTATCATGCGGTATTGATTTGGCTTGAAACATAACTCTTTGAATTCCTTCCATGCATTCATATGCGCACATGAGCGCTCGGTATCAGCTGTGCATCGCCGGCTTGGGATTCTATGAACGAGGTTCAAGATGTGTATTCTGTGTTTTGGTGCTGGGCTAGTCTGGCGGACTTGAGGTCAGGTTTAGACCGCGGCTTAGGCTCGATAGCTTTAGTTGTAACCTATACATTTGGACTCATATGTCCGGTAATGTCCCTACGAGTGTAATTTATGGCTCGATGAGCGGTGGAATGGCTTTGTGATGAGTATGATGTAACTATGGGATGTGTTAAGACGATTTGAATGTGACGAGAAGTGTTTACTTGAAATGCAAAGGAAGTCCATTGGGTGCTTTATTTTCGTTTTGATGTGACGTACAATCTCGAGTGTGAATGTTTTGAAAGATCTTTCACGTTGTTAAATTTTAGGGCAAATTAAATTATCATGTCTGGTTAATAAGTTTAGACTTAGAAAGATTAAGTAATTTCATGGTAATTGTGGCTGTGAAAGGGTATATAACAAGATGCCAATTTGAGACTAAGCAGGTGGGTTATCTCCTGCAGAGTAATCTATGTAGGTGTGTTCCTTATGACGTGAATAGAGAGTTTCTTTTCTACCAACGGGGCGTATGTGTTGAGATTTGAATTTGAATCGGGTTGAGAAAATTTGACTTGATTGTCGCGAGAATAAATGCTAACTTAGCGGATGATTGAGGTATTTTATGGTGGGTGTTGCATAAGCTTGAGAAGAATTTTTATTGAACTGAATGCAGTATTATAGCAGTAATGAAGTATGGGTATTATGAGTTATAGTGTTTTGTTCTATGTCTTTGAGCCAAGTGGGGGGGGGGAGGTCTGCTATTGACAATTAAATTTCATGGATATATGTTAAAGTTTAGTTTTGGTTTGAGGCATACTTGTGGGTTAGTTATGACTTACAGAAGTGGAGATCGAGGATGACTCGGGTAAGTAAATTCCTTGATACGGGTTACATTGAACTTTATGAAAATATGAAAATTATGGAATGATTAAGTTGTTATTTTGAATGATGTAGTGCGCATGGAGTATGAATTCGATTGGTCGTGTTAAGGCGGGGTTACTTCTTTGAGTGTTGATCGTGCTAAAGGAGCACATGTCTTTCGGCCCGTTTGGGACGGAGTAAATTAGATTTAAGCAGAGTGGATGACTCTCGAGAGGGTTCTAATGGATTCAAAATATATATATGGAAATTGATTTTTTTTTGGATTTGTATATCACTAGAATCGGTTACTTACATTGGATGGTATCGAGACGTGCGGTAATTCGGTTTGACTATGGATTCTACATTTCAGAATAAGAAAGGAAAGAGGAATAATTTTAAATTTGCATAAGGTATTTTCAGAGTGAGTGTTACAATTGTGGTATTAATGGAGGTGCTTAAGAAGAATACAATGGCTTATGGGCCTTAGGGCAGTGCAGTTTTATGTTAGGATGTCTTGTAGTGAGCTTTGGGTAAAGTAGTGGTGTTCTGACAAGGAGAAGTGGAAACTTGAGGATAATCCAGAAGAAACTCGAAGAAAATAGGACAAATGGGTAACATGCTGGATCAATATGGTAATAGTATGCTCGGTTCTTTTAGTTATTATGATGAGATGAGGCTTTACGGGTGTTTTGTGGCAATACTCTCGGATTTGGCAACCCGTGTGGCTTGGTCGAGTTATAGGAATTCAGCTCTGATAGCTTGGGTATGTGCAAATGGATTTCAAAGTGTTCATGATAGTTTCTACCATGGTTTGAACCGGATATTTTCTACCGGTGTGGGGAACATGTTGTGTATTGTGATTTCCTCCTGAAAAGAAGCAAGAGAGAGATTTCTAACTAATAGGGTATGTAATTTGTTGGTGACTCAGAGTTTATAATGAGATTCTCGTTCCTTTCACATTATAGATGTGATGTGTTGTGCCGGATTTAGATTTACATGTACAAGGTGGCAATTCATTCTTGAAAGGAAGATCACGAATTTTGGACAGAATTGTCAGTTTTAGATATTTAGATGAATGTTACAACTTCTTGATAATCCCTGAGAAGGGTGCGTATTTCAAAAGGCGCATTATGTTTTGACTTACGAATGTTCATTGGTATTGCAATACTCACCTGGTTGATAGATTGCTGATATTCAAATTATTTCCATGTGGCACGAAAGAATCATGAAAGTATTCTTCATGGAAGATCGTGAATGGAAGATGTGTTAGTCATTCTAATGTTGAAGTTGGGATCAGTTACAGTGATTCATGTGTTTGATGAATATGGAGACTGGGAGTTCTCAGAAGTATATTGTTTCGGGTTGCGGCCTGTTTGAGGTGAGTATTTTTTTTAAAATCAGTGGAGGCACAAGTTGCGTTAATTATTTGTGATAGCTACACGCTATAAGTGTGCATATATGTGAGGTTTGAGCCAATGTGCGAGCATCAGGGCAAGTATTCATACTCGAAAGAATGCTTAGGCTATGATATGCCTAGAGTTGACTGTTAAGCGTAAAGTTATAATGTTTCTCATGTTCATACCTTTGTTGAAAACTATTTGGGCTACATTTAAGGTTACAAAGAGGCTAATTTCCTTGAATAAACGGGGTAGTTACTATTTCTGCGTTAAATTACCGATTTGAAGTGTGATAGCAGACTTTGCACATGCTTACACTATGGCACGTTATTTATACCAGTCTAGGAGCATGAGAATCTTATTTCACTATCATATACAAGTGTACTTGTTTAATTTCTCTTGTATGATATGCTGGGACTGAAGGCCTGTGACCATGTCGGGCGATTCATATTATTGGCACGTGAGTGGTTTGTGCCGTGTGAGGGAATTTTATTTCTATGATAATTTATCTAGTTTATTAATTTCCTTCCTCTACAATTGTGCATATGCGCCTACGGTTATCCTCTTCACGAAATGTGAGGAGTTAGTTGTAACATCGCATTTGTAGTGGTGCTTGTTGAACTTGCAATACGGTTCTCTTTCTTGAAACATCTCCCATATTTAGGGACATAGATTGCGCAGTTGTGGCTTGAGTGATATTTATGTGGCGTGTCTATGGGATAGTTGTGTTTAATAATATAAGGTCATTGGACATACAATGGGTACTATCAGGTTTGTTTACGGTATATTCGGGAGGAAAATATTGAAAGTCGGCTTAGAAAGTGATTATGGTTCTGGTTGGGACGAGAGAGCTCCATGACTTGTTGCTCTGATAAGGGGTCATGATATTTTTGCATGTTTCTTTTATTATCAGCAGTGTACGAAGGTTTATGGAACGAGGCTTGGCTTGATATGAGGTTTTATACTAGTATTTGGTTGGTTTTGAGTAGTTACTGTGATCAGAAATGGTATTACGAGTATGCGAGTTGTGTAGTATGTTAGGCTATTATATCTGGGATTATAGTTATGGCTGGATACAACTTATTCAGGCTTATTCAATGTGTAGATGCGAGATTCGGGTCTTGAAAAGAATTCTAGATGTTAGAAATAGGGTGACGTGAGATCACCCCCGAATATGTGCGTGGAAAGGTGGAATAGAGATTTGAAGGTTAAGAACAACCTTTGGCACGTTCGAGGACGAACATATGTTTAAGTGGGGGAGATTGTAATGACCTGACCGGTCGTTTTGAGCATTTACGCTCCTTCCAACTATTTGAAATCTTGAATAACTTCCTACGAGGTATTCTAACTTGTTGTTAGCTATATGCTCTCTATGTGTTGTAGAGATTTGACTATAAATCATGTTAGAAACCATGTTTAGGCTATATGTTGATACTGTTGGGACCCACAGAGGTCGTGTACATGTTGAACTATCTGCTTAATTGTTGTTTTGTACTCAGTCACAGTTTACTTGTTTATTTTAGCCCAGTGTCTATTTGTATTATTGATACATCATATCATTGTTGTTTGGGCTGATTTCATGATTACTGAGAGCCCGAAAGACTGTAGAGATTTATGACTGATTGAGGCCAAGGGCCTGATTATGAGATATTATACTATAGCACGTGAGTTGTCCGTGAGAATCCAGATATTATACTATAGCACGTGACTTATCTTTGCAGCACGTGAGTTGTCCGTGCGGATCCAGATATTATACTATAGCACGTGAGTTGTCCGTGCGGATCCAGATATTATACTATAGCACGTGAGTTGTCCGTGCGGATCAAGATATTGATACTATAGCACGTGAGTTGTCCGTGCGAATTATAGCGCTTGGGCTGTAGGAGCCCCTCCGGAGTCTATACACCCCCAGTGAGCATGGGTACCCATTGAGTGTGAGTGCTGAGGGCTGAGAGCTGAGTGGTTGAGCTGTTGTGACGAATTGAGTGATTGTTGTCCTGAGAGGCTGTACTTGCTTTTCATTTATTGTTGTACTTAGTTACTATCTGTCATTGTCGTGAAATTCTCTGAAAGATTTTATATCCGGATTACATGAACTTGAACTATATAAAATTGATTTGACTTAAACTGCTGGATTTGAAAGCATCTCTATTCTTTGCTGGAATTACTGAAAGTGAACTATAAATGTGTAGCTCCTCACTATCTTCAGTTCCTTATTTATTATTGTTTCTTGCTGAGTTGGTTGTACTCATACTATACCATGCACTTCGTGTACAGATCCAAGTGTTCCCGGATATAGCGGGTGTTGATTCTTTCGAACAGTTGATTTTTCGGAGATTCAGAGGTAGCTGCCGTATTTCGCAGACCTTACCTCTCCTTCCCTATCTTCTTATTTACTGCATTTGGTCTCAGACTATTATGGACCGTATTTTCCAGACTTGTATTCATATTAGATGCTTATTCACTTAGTGACATTGGGTTTTGGGAGTGTTTATATATGTATTTGTGAGTTTTTCTTCCGCTAAATTTAGATATTTGTTGGCTTGCCTAGTATTGAGATAGGCGCCATCATGACGGGTGAGATTTTGGGTCGTGACATTCGCGTTCGCGAAGCATATCCTCGACTGCCATAATTTAACCCTTCGCGAATGCGACACAGGCCTCACAAACGCGAAGGTTTACTGTCCCCTCGTTTGCGAACGCGACGCACATCACGCGAATGAGAAGGCCAAACGCCTATGATCCCCAAGTGCTTCCTTTTCTTCTTCGCGAATGCGTAACACCTGTCGCGTTCGCGATGCACATCCTGTCCACCCTTCACGAATGCGTCCTCATCTTCACGAACGCGAAGAGCAAATATTTCCAGCTTCTCAGTTCCTCTTCGCGAACGCGATCACTCGTACGCGAACGCGAAGAAGACTTGCCCCAAACTCTACGTGAACGCGGACCAATATTCGCGAACGCGATGAAGAAAATGCTACTGCCATCCAAATACACTACGCGTTCGCAACCCTTGCATCGTTAACGCGATGAAGGATTTGAGGCACCAGATACCAGCAGATTACAACAGTGGAAAATGAAGGAAAAATGGTCCGAAATCAATCCGAAACATGCCCGAGCCCCTCAGGACCTCAACCAAACCTACCAACAAGTCATAATACATCATTCAAACTTAGTCGAATTCTCAATTCACATCAAATAACATCTAAATCATGAATCACACCTCAATTCAAACTTAATGAACTTTGAAACTTCAACTTCTACAATTGATGCCGAAACCTATCAAATCACGTCCGATTGTCCTCAAATATTTCACACAAGTCATAATTTCCATTACGGACCTACTCCAACTTTCGAAATCGGATTCCGACCCCGATATCAAAAAGTCCACTTCCGGTCCAAATCTCCAAAAATTCGACTTTTGCCATTTCAAGCCTAGATCAGCTACGGACCTCAAATTCATAGTCCGGACATGCTCCTAAGTCCAAAATTACCCAAAGGATCTAAAGGAACCAACAGAACTCCATTCCGGAGTCGTCTTCACACAGTTCCGACTACGGTCAAAATCCTAAGACTTAAGCTTTCATTTTAGGGACTAAGTTCCCCAAATCACTCCGAATCATCCGTAAATCAAACTCGACCACATCTGCGGGTCATAATACATATTGCGAGGCTGTTTGAGACCTTAAGTCACTGAACGAGGCGTTAATTCTTAAAACGACAAGTCGGGCCATTACACAGGATAAGGATACATTGATATACTATGCTCGATTATTTTATTTGTCTTAATGTGAATAGTGTGCTCGATTATTTTATGTGCCTTGATTTGAATGGATATTAAGATAGTAAGATAGATTTTTGAATCTGTGTGTTTAAAATAAAAATGCGTATAATGCGCTAAAATTATTCTTTAAATTTGTGATCTTTAATATTCATGTTATTCATATAAGAGAATGTCATTAAGTGTAAAATGAGAATTTTGGAACTAAAAATGAAGTTAAAACACATAAATTAAAACATAAGGAGTACAAATAGTTTACTTTAGGCGATCAAGCAACTGGCCCTTATATCGTCTCCAAAAATAACTTTAAAGACATCGTCTCTATGGTGCTCATTGATCCCATTACGGTATGAAAACTTGAAAACGAAAAACATAAAGAAAATGAAGAAAAAAAAAAGAAAACTAAAATTTCAATTATAGAGTGCTTATATAAAATTTCAACGATGAACACACACGGTCAGTGACGGAGGTAGAAGTTTTTCTAAGGGATTCAAAAAAATAAAAGTTAAAAAATTAAAAGAGAATGTGACCAGAAGGTATTGAACTAGTGACTCCCTAATACCATTAAGTTATGCTTTCAATAAGGATGTGTTAAACGGTTTCAAAATATAATATATATAGACACAAGACGGAGTTTGTCTATATGTCGGTGTAATTTTTTGGAGAAGGAGTTTCGGGTGAACCCTCTTCCGCTCCCCTAAATCTGCTCCTGCAAACAGTGATTATGATAATTAATTTACAGAAAAAATAATTAATTTTTGATATGAAATAATCCAACTTAGTCAATGCAAGAAAACAATTGAAAGTCGATAATTTATAGTACTTTGTATTTCATGGTTGTTTGAGCATATCATGTAATTGGAGATTTGAGCTTGAAACTTGGGATTTAATAAATAAAGTTAAAAATGCAATTATATATATTACCAGTGCAAATAATTTAAGATCTGAGTTTTGTTTTTTTGAAGAATTAATCTAAATAGCCATGTTACTTAATCGCTTAAATTAAAAGTAACCGACGAGCGTATATGTCACGACCCAAAATCCAAAAGGGTCGTGATCGCGCCGGACACCACTGTCAGGCAAGCCAACCATAATCAATTAACTTAATTACCCATTTTAGTATTTTTGAAATAAAAATTTCTTCAATGAAATTGTAAAGATAAAACTCATAGAGTAAATGATAAATATTTTTAGCAACTAAATTTCTAAACAATNATCTGTCCAAAATACAAATTAGACAGGAAAATATAATGACTCTGAAGGAGACTCTGTTAGCTGCGGATCGTATTATAGAATGCAGCTCACCTATGTCCCCACAATTATTAACCACACCTCTGCGCCCACAAGGCCACTAGACATATATGTACCTGCACAATAAAATATACAGCAAGTGCAGTATGAGTACGAAAATAACGTGTACCCAGTAAGTATCAAGCCTAATCTCGAAGAGGTAGAGACGAGATGACCGACTTTGACACTCACTATGGGTCAATAATATTAAATAATCATGAAATAGAAATATTTTATTATTATTAAGCACGATTTCTGCCGAGGACGTACGACCCGATCTAGAGTGTCGTGTACACTGCTGAGGGATGTGCGACACGATTCATAGATGCATCTATCCTGCCGAGGCGTTCGGCCTGCTCCACAAGAAAGGAGGACATTTTCTTATGTACCTCTGGAAGGAGAGTATATTTATTATAAGATAAATTCGGAAGGAAGTACAATTTCTTTTAACAATTAATTAATTTAAACAGAAAATCAAGCATATGAGATTTCCATCCTTTAATATCTTATCTAACAATTCATAATATATTCATATATATCAATTAATATTAATTAAAAAAATATAATTTACACAAGTAATTCATGCTTTGAGTCCTAAACTACCCGGACTTTTAGTATTAATAGTAGCTACGCACGGACTCTCATCACCTCATGCGTACGTAGCCCCCGCAATTAGCAACAATTATTCAATTTAATCCCTATGGGGTATTGTTTCCCTCACAAGATTAAACAAGAGACTTACCTCGTCTCAAAGTCCACTTTCCGATTATCGCGTCGTGTACAATTCTCGATTTGATGCCGAAAAATCCGAAACTATCCAAAAGTTATATAAAATAATTAATATATGTTCAATAAGTCGAATTCATCTATTAAATAAATTACCTTATCTAAAATGATAAAATTCCTAAAATTTACCCCGGGCCCACGTGCTCGGATGCCGGAAATATTTTGATGAAAACTTTATCCATAATCTCAAGAACTCAAGTATATAATTTCTACCCAATTCCATAACTATTTTCGTGGTTAAAATCTCATTATTTTTATAAAAATTTAGGTTTTTCACCTAAGCCTTTGATTTCTAAGATTTACTAGTTATAATCTACCCATAATTTATGTATTTAACTCTAAGTGTGTAGAATTAACTTACCTTTATATTGTTAGTTGAAATCCTCTCTCGAACAGCTCCAAAATCGCCCAAAAATGGAGGAAACACGGACAAAAATGGCTCAGCCTCGCCGCTTTTTAACATTTTGCCCGAACAGCCTTTTCGCACCTGCAGAGGGCTACCGCACATGCGGGTTTCGTACATGCAGAAATTCCTAGCAGGTGCGAGTTCCACTCGCCTGGGCCAAGGTCGCATCTGCGATTGATGCTCGTATCTGCGAGGGTCGCACCTACGGCTGTCCAAGCGCAGGTGCGAACGAACCAAAAGTAGATTTCTTCAGCATTTTTCTCCCAAGTCCGAAATTGGTCCGAGCCCCGACCGGTTAACACTCGGGGTCCCCGGGACCTCGCCCAAACCTACCAACAAGTTTAAAATCATAAAACATACTCGCTTGAACTCTTGGAAATCGTAAAACAGCATCAATCTAAGAATCATACCCTAAACCAAATTGATTCAAACTTAAGAATTTCAAGTTGTTCAATTTACTTCCAATGCGCCAAAATATACTTAAACTACTCGGAATGACACGAAATTTTACGTGCAAGTCTTAAATTACTATACGGAACTATTCCCAAACTCGAAATTCCAAACGGACATCGATTACTCTAAAACCTATTCCAAACCAATTTTAAGGAATTTTAAACCTTCGAATAGTTGATTTTCACTATTAAGCGCCAAAACGCTCCCGGGTTATCTGAAACCCGATTCGAATATATGCCTAAGTCCGAAATCATCATACGAACCTATTGGAATCGTCAAATCCCGATTCCGAGGTCGTTTTCTAAAAATATTTACCGAAATCAAACTTGGCCTTTTAAGGCTAACTTAAGGAACCAAGTGTTCTGATTTCAACCCAAACACATCCAAATCTCGAACCAACCATCCCCGCAAGTCATAAAGCATTAAAAATATATTCGGGGAGTCTATTTAGGGGAATGGGGTTCTAAAAGTCGAAACGACCGGTTGGGTCGTTACAGTATAAAATATATATAATTCATGAATAATATGTATATAATCGTATATATAATATATATATATATATATATGTATA
>AWOL01S0000085.1:86972-110712 GCA_000715115.1 Nicotiana otophora | reverse complement strand
TATATATATATATATATTGATTGAAAAAGTTAATAATAAATTTGGTCAAATATTTGTGTAAATATTGTTTTCTGAGGGACCCATTAAACCTGTGAATAGCAAGAAAATTTACACCCCCTATCTTTTCTAGGAGAGGACAAGGAGGATATCTGCTTATCCTAAAATATGTAGCCTCCTTTTCTTCAAAGTTTTTGCTGAAGAAGTCATTTTCAAGGCCTAATCCATGTGCCAACATCTCAAATATAATCATTCCTAGTATGTCCATTTATTTCATGTACTCTATTATTGGATTGATGTAGGGTTGTGCATAATTTGGTAAATACCGAATTACCGTACCGAAACCGAAAATTTTGGTATTTGGTATTTGGTATTCCATATGATATTTAGTTTATGTATTTAAAAACAAATAGTATTAGGTATGGTATTTGATATTTTAAAATAAAATACCGAAATACCGACAACGTACCGAAATATATGTTATATTACATAATACACATTTTATTAATTATAACATAAGTATAAAAAATATAAATTTTTACTTTCCTTTATTCTCTAAGTTCATCAATTAACTCTAAGCAAGTAACAAGACATTTTCTGAGTTTTCTGTATCTAGGTTGGTATATGCTGGTTTTAGACAAAACTTTTGTCAACAAACGTTTTTAGTTTTGTACTTTTGAGTACTTTAATTAAGAATATTACCGTCTATAACTCTATGCACTAATTAGTATTCAAACCGAATAAACCGAAACTGAAAGGAGAAAAATCGAACCATACCGAATTTAATTAGGTATGGTATTGGTATAGCATTTTACGAAACTGAATATCGAAAATACAGAACCGAAATGTCTAAATACTGTACCATACCGACCGACGAACACATCTACATTACTGTGTTATCATAGTCAAAATCAACATTTTTGGCATAATAATATATAGTGCATCCATGCATGTCATGACCCAATTTCACCTATAGGTCATGATGGCGCCCAACACTATAGCTAGGCAAGCTAACTAATAAATTAAACATATATCGATAAAATTTAAATCCAAAAAAAATAATAAGACACCAAATTCTACCAATGTGTATGCCAAGACCTAGTGTCACAAGTGTATGAGCATCTAGTAGGTTATACAAAAATCCAAACACTGTCTGAAATGAAAATAGACAGAATTAAAAATACAAGAAGAGGCACTGGTAGATGCATGACGGCTTAGAAATGCAGCTCACCACTATGCCCCTGGATAACGATGATGTACTATGATAGGTCCTCTACTAGTATCTGTCTCAGATCCTGCACAAAAAGTGCAGCAAGTGTAGCATGAGTACGTAAACAACGTGTACCCAGTAAGTATCAAGTCTAATCTCGAAGTGGTAGAGACGAGATGGCCGACTTTGAGACTCACTAAGGGTCAACAATAATAAATGAAATAAATTATAATTATTCAAATCAGTATGATTCATAGAGTTAACAATAATTTTATTCATTTAGCAAAAATAATAAAAATCCTTCAAATGCAGCAATTTCAATAAAACTTTCAATTTATCAAATAGCTATACAAGTTGCAATTCAATTTTAATAAATTTTTAATTTATCAAAAAGCTTTACAAGCTGCAACAAAATTGTCCAAGTATCGTGAAATTTTTATTATCAAGCACAATTTCTGCCGAGGTCGTACGACCCGATCCAGAGTTTCGTGTACAATGCCGAGGGACGTGCGGCACGATCCATAGATGCATCTATCCTGCCGAGGCATTCGGCCCGCTCCACAAGAAAGGAGGACATTTTCTTATGTACCTCCGGAATGAGAGTATATTTGTTATAAGATAAATTCAGGAGGAAGAACAATTTCTCTTAACAATTAATTAATTTAAAGAGAAAAATCAAGTATATGAGATTTCCATCCTTTAATATTTTTATCTAACAATTCGCAATATATATATATACACAATTTATACAAGTAATTCATGCTTTGAGTCCTAAACTACCCAGACTTTAGCATTAATAGTAGCTACGCACGGACTCTCGTCACCTCGTGCATACGTAGCCCCCACAATTAGCAATAATTCTTTAATTTTAATCACCTATGAGGTAATTTCCCCCTCACAAGATTAGACAAGAGACTTACCTTGTCTTGCTCCAATGTAATCCACTAGTAGAGTCTTTTTTCGATTATCCAACTCTGTCTGGCTCGAATCTAGCCAAACTAATTCGATACAATCATTAAAATTTATAGGAATCAATTCTATAAGAAAATACTATATTTTTAATAAAATCCCAAAATTAATTAAAAATTCGTCTGTGGGAACCGCCTCTTGGAATCCAGCGAAAGTTACGAAATCCGACAATCCATTCAATTACGAGTCCAATTATACCAATTTCACTCAAATCCGACTCCGAATCGATACCGAAATCTCGAAAATGCGTTTTCATGAGATTTCAAAACTCTTCCCAAATTTCAATCTCAAAACATTAATTAAATGGTGAACCAATGATATATTTGTGTATATAGATTAAATACGAGTTAGAATCATTTACCTCAATGTTTTTCCTTGAAAATTTATCCAAAATCGCCTCTGCTCAAGCTCCAATTTGTTAAAAATGGCGAATGTGACGAATGCCTTTTTTTTATAAAACTGCCCAGGCAACCTTCAGAATTGGGTCTCGAACTGGCCTCGATCGTGGCTTCGATCATGGCCCTCGAGCCTAGGTCTCGATCGTGGCTTAGATCACCGGCCGTCGACCCTGGGCTCGATACCTGAGCTCGATCACAACCCAAAAATATCCAGCAGAAGGAGAAATTGCAGCAGCTTTTTAAGTCAAATTTTTGACTCGTTAACCATCTGAAACTCACCCAAGGCCCTCGGGACCTCACCCAATTATACCAAAAAGTCCTAAAACATCATACGAACTTATTTGAAACCTCAAATCACATAAAACGACGCTAAAACCACGAATTATGCTACAATCCAAGCTTAATGAAACTTAAAATATCCAACTTCTACATTCGATGACGAAACCTATCAAATCTACTCCGATTGACATCAAATTTTGCACACAAGTCATAAATGACATAACAGAGCTATAAAAAGTTTCGAAACTAGATTCCGACCCCGATATCATAAAGTCAACTCCCCGGTCAAACTTCCAACCTTAAATTCTTATTTTAGCCATTTCAAGCCTAATTTAACTACGGACTTTCAAATAAAATTCCGAAAATGCTCTAAGTCCAAAATCATCATACGGAGCTGTTGGAATTGTAAAAATTCTATTCCGGGGTCATTTTCTCAAAATGTTGACCGAAGTCAAACTTGGCCTTTTATAGCCATCTTAAATAACCAAATGTTCCGATTTCAACCCAAACACTTCCAAATCCCGAACCAACCATCCCCGCAAGTCATAAATCATTAACAACACATACGAGAAGTTTTAGTTTAGGGAACGGGGTTCTAAAAGTCAAAATAACCAGTTGGGTTATTACAATGCATATATAAATCTTCATTGTTGAGCCAATTAGCTCGATCAAGAGCAGCAAATACAACAACAACATATCCAGTGTAATTCCACAAATGGCGAGCAACACATAAGTAAATAAAATTGCCGTCTATCTAATGATTTAAACTTATATGAAGTATAGTCACGCAACTTAACAGTTAACATAAAAGTATTTATTAGAGCAGGCCTCGATTATGGATTAAAAACTCACTACCACCCTTCATCAAGATAGAATTGTAACATGTTTGGCCTATCAAAATGAATCAAACTCGTGCATGGAGAGCTTGTTGAAGATATAATAAAATAATAAAATCAATAATAAGTATTTTCTCAAACATATTATACATTTAGGAAGGGAATCAATATAACATGCAATCAATTATTTCATAGAAAATCTCCTTTTCCTTTGCTACCTTTTCAAGCTATAGGCCCAACAAAACTGAGTTGTCCTAGAATAGGAAACAAATTCACCAATAGCCACTGTTCACCCCTATAATTTGAAAATTAGTCATTATTTTAGATTTTCAAATTATACAATTGAAATTTCAAGATATTGTTTAACCGTAAAACGGTACAGTTGAATTTATACATAGTTTCTAGACAAATGAATTAATTTGATCATGAAATAATAAATGAATTAGATAAAAATATAATACTTAGCCTTGAGATGGAGACGAAATAGCAGAAATAGTAGTTCTGGGAGCAAGACTTCCAGGCACAACAGCAATGATATCAAAAAATAAGAAGATAAAATTATATTAAGCTTTGAATAGAGTGTAGCATACGTTTTCAAGAAATTTCGTGTCCTTTACAGTGATATAGAGCTCACTATTTATAGTAGCACCCAAGGAACAAGGTCGTAGGATCAAGTCCTTATTTAATGTCAATTATGAGGGCCACTGAAGAATGTGTAATGCCGGGTAGTGAATTCCGTATTTATTGTAACGGGCAATGTACTTAATGTTATAGAATATTCTTCATTAAATGCTACCAAGTGGCAGGTATTTATTTCATCTTTATGAGTATTATTCTCTCTGGTAACAGACGGGATCGTTGCCTTCGGTTTCAGCTATCTTCTTCTTCGTCTCCACGTGTCGCTTCCTCATGCGATCATTTAATATAACATATTTTAACCTATACAGATAGTTCTCCTGCTTTCCGGTGGCATAACTTTGTGTCACCGAAAAGTTAGTAGAAATATTCTTTTTGGCGGGAAATGTACTAACCCCCTCTGAAAAGTTTCTGACGGTTGATTAGACGCACGTCTCTCCACATTTAATGCCCCGAACACGCGTCATCCCATTATTTTGCATCACTTTTACCGGTTATCGAGTTAATTATTGCCACGGGTTTAGCCGCCTATACCTTTACTTATATGCATCAACCTTCTTCATTTACACTTAATAATACTCACAAATTTCTTAGACTTTCTTTACTCAACTCATACTTCGACTTTAATCTTTCTTTATCTTCCTTCTTTGAGAGGAAAACCATCTTTCTGATAAAAAATGAGCTCTTCTTCAAGAAACCGTAGTTCTTCAAAGAACAAGGGTAAAACTGATGATGCTTCTACCCTACGGTGAGTACCATCATCCCAAAGAATCTGATTACTACCAAAGATTTGGAAGAGAAATACCCTTCTGTTCACCCTCATACGTGGGTTGTTAGCGTATACCCTTCTTCTATCCGCCCTTCCAGTATCCCCGCTGTGAAGGAAGACTGCCACTAGCAAGATTTGGATATTATTGCTCCCGACCTGGCGGAGCGGATAACTTTACCCAAGAAGGGTTTTACATACTTTTACACGTATCCCTTCACTTTGGGAGCTTTTTCTTTGAGCAGAGAGCTTGACTCCGTCATTGTGGAGTTTTGCCTCCACTATCAGGTGTGCTTGGCATAGGTAAGCCCTTCCTTGAGGAAGACATTCGCTTGTCTTCGACGCTTGTGCCAGGAAATAGGAGAAGAGTTATCCTTAGCTCGAGTGATAAACCTCTATTCCCCCAAAATCCTCTGCCGAGAAATAATAAATTTCAGCAAACGTGGCCACCATGCACTGTTATCCAACATGGATGATGACAATGACCGTGGGTGGAGGTAACAGTTCATTTTAGTCTCCACCAGTGACATCATCCCGGCCACGGCTCCGGCTTTCCCAAAATTATAGAACTGCACTCGTAAGTCCATCGTTTGTTTCTTCCTCTTTTAAAGATCATTCCACATTATTATTGACTTTTCTTCTTTTACCTATTTCAGCGACTCGGTGGGTTCCACCTAGGGTTGACGAATTGGACCAATGGGTCCAGAAAAGTTTGGATGTTACTATGCCCGAAACCCGCACGTGGAAAGAGTTGTCCCTGAAATACGAGTGGAAAGCCAAATATCATGGTAAGTCGAACTCATCTCGTTTTTACCCTTTCACATAAGGACGTTGTTTGACTCTTCTCTCCTGTTGACTCCAGGTCTACACTAGGGCTCCGTTGTCATCATCGAGGGGGACGTTTTGGCTAATCCTACTGATGCGGCGAGGCTGTTGCAGGAGGATTTTACACAGACAGGCATCTCCGAGCCTGCTTTTGGTGCGAGTGCTTCTTCCCGGAGTCCCCGGCCAGAGAACAAGCAACCAAAAAGAAGACGTTCCTCCGCGGCCAGGGAAAAGAATAAGAGGGCAAAGAATGCCGCTTCCGAGTCGTCTCCGGAAGTTATGGTAACGAGTCCTCCGCTCGGGCCGTCCATAGACACCGTGATGATTGACGATGATGGGGAAGCCAACGAGGAGGGGCTTCTTTATATAAAAGACGATGACCTTCCTCAGCTCAACAGACTGCTCAATATGTTGAGTTAATTACACCAACCAAAAGACGATGCCTCGACGCTCTAGGGGGAGTTTGAGATGGTGGAAAATGCCAACACCCATTTTCAGATCCTAGCCGGTGCCCCCGATACTGTGAGGTTGAGTAGCGGATCCCTGCCGTCTTCAGTTGATGAGCAACTAACACCCAACACTTCTGTTTCCGCAGCCGCTTCTTATCTTTGAACGCTATCAGCTTCATCTCCTTCTTCACCAACTCTTCCACCAGCAACTGCTACATCATCTCCATCGGCCGTATCTATCCGAGAAGAGGATGTTCCTCTTCCCCAGTCCCTAGTTCATGGGAACTTGGGGCAAAATTACGCCGCCCTCTCAAAAGATCTGCAAAGAAGGAGGGGCGTTACTCTCTCGCTCTCTACCGAATGTAATCTACTGTCCCAACCCGTGGAACTTGGTAATTATCTGAAGCCTTTGGCTTCAGAAAATGATTGGGAAAATACACAAGAGCTATCGAGAGAGTGCTTGTTCAACAATGCTATGCACAATGCCGCATCATTATATTATTCATTTCCTTTATTATCTCTTTTATATTTGATTTAGTAGTATTTTGAGTTTGCCTTTTTGTTTCGCATGCTAATTTCCTTACTTCCGAGGGTCTCCAAAGGTTGATTCGAGATAACGATCAACTTACCTCCGAGTGTTATCAACCTTTGGCCGAGCGGGACCAAACTATTGCTCGCCTCTCAGAACTGGGAGCCAAAGCTGCTAAGGTTGTTTTGTTAGACGCTCGTTTGCAGCAAAGGGAGCAAGAAGTAGAGACCCTTAGCCAAGAGATCGCCCCACTGAGGGTTCAATTTGAAGAGTCTAGGGCCAAATAGGCTAATCCCATAGTTTTATTCTTGCTACATCCGATCGCGAGGCTTCCTCCGCAAAAAGGTTAAACAATTTGGAGGCGGCCTTGAACTCCAAAACTGAAGAGCTTGTTGATGTTGGTGTGAAATATGCCCAATTGGAGGAGAAGTATAAGAGGATCATTGAGCATAATTGACTTTTCAGCTCTACTATTCGTAATCTCGACGTTAGCCTCCGGTCCGTTAGATCTGCATGGGAAAATCTTTCTGCCGAGGTTGACCAACTTAAGGAAGAACTCAAGCGCCGAATGGCTCCCTTCGTTTTTAAAAACAATATATGTTATGCACATCATGAGAAGAAAAACCTTGGAAGAGGCTAAAGCGGGTGTCATTGACTTTGATTCCGAAATCACTAAAGCCCGTGAGCTGGAGTCAACTTCTAAAAGGGTTCTTCCAGCCAGGACTGATGCTTCTAGTTCTTCTGGTTCCGGTTCCAAATTTTTGGGAACTAAAGAAGAACCGAAAGGCGAAGATGTTATAGGTTAAAATGATGAAGATCATGATATCTAGCCGGCAACGGATCTACCCACTTCTCCTAGGGGCATGTATGCTTCTCTTCGTCCGAGTTCTGGAGATGCAACAACATAGCTATTCATTTCTTTTCCCAACTTTTGTACTTGTGCCATTTTGGAACATTCATTGTAAATAAAAACACATTTTTCTCACGTACTACATGAGTCTTTTTGCGTTCTTTTGCTTGAACATTTATGCAAGTTTAATCTTTGCGTCTTATCTCGTAAGTGTTTTACGCAAGTTTACTGTTTGCGTCTGATTATGTAAGGCGTTGGGTGTTTTTTCTCCCAAAAGCATTTGGATTTTGGGCAAAAGTTCTTTAGAAATCAACCCTTTATCGTGAGGGTTTTCATAAGAGAGGGTCCTCTTATGTTTATGGTGCTCTTGAAGAAGACGTCTCCTGTTTATTACGGCACTAGCATTTGAAGTATTTGCTTAACTTTTAAATGACAGAATCAGTTCATCGTTCAGACAAGAAATAAGATAGGAATAAAAGGACTTTACTTTATTCCTTCTATTTTCAAAAAGTACATAAGCATTCATTATGCTAAAAGGAAATTGCCAATTCTTGTGGCTAACTTGTACAACTTATTTCTACGGGGCTGACCGCGCAGTCCCCGGTCGTGATGATATAACTATGCTTCTGGGTTTTGTATCCCGATCTAAGCGGTAGTCGATATTGTTGTATCCTCATATCATCCCCCTAATAAGTGGGGATTTTGACTACTTATTAGCGCCTTTTAGCTTTTGTTTTAGTCCAAAAGTGCTTAATTGTGTTCCCGAAAACTAATGAAATGTACTTAATTGCAGGAATATTGAAAGATGAACTCCCGAGATGAAATCCAACTCAAGAAGAAGTAATCTGAACTCAAGGACAAAAACAGGCACAAAAGCTCAAAGTGCGGAACGCAGAATATCATCTGCGGCCGCAGGTCGTGAAGCAATTCCAACAGAGAATGTTGCAAGATGTGGACCGCACACGAATTGTGCGGCCGCAGAAGCTGGGTCAGAGCAACAGTTCAGAGAACCTACACCTCCAGTCCAACACAAGTGCAAACCGTACAATTATTGTGCGACTGCAGAAGAAGAGCTACGCGGCCGCACAATTCCATGTGCGGACCGCAGAAGAACAAAGTTGGGTCGTAAACATTATTGTGTGGACCACAGAAAGAGGGCAGTGCGGCCGCACTTCATTATTATAAGGTCGCAGATATTCAACCTTTTCAAGCTGAACCAAAGTGCGGACCGCACATGGAATTGTGCGGCCGCAGAAACTCTAAAAGGTCATTTTTGTCCGAAAATTCCAGCTTTTTATAAATTGAAAAGTTTCACTTTTTTAGGTCAACCTTTGACATCAGCTACTACAGTTGACAGTTTCTTTTACTCTTTTTAGTAGTTTTTTCTATTTTGAGCTTTTTGAATATTGATTTCATCATTTTAATTATCAATATGAGTTTAATTATTATTTCTTCTCCTGTTTCTTCAAGTTTAAGCATGAGTAGCTAAATTTTCACTAGGGTTGTGACTCAACCCAAGCG
This sequence comes from Nicotiana otophora, assembly GCA_000715115.1. Lineage (NCBI taxonomy): Eukaryota > Viridiplantae > Streptophyta > Magnoliopsida > Solanales > Solanaceae > Nicotiana > Nicotiana otophora. The sequence continues at coordinate 101,447 of AWOL01S0000085.1, read as the reverse complement.
TGTAAATTTAATGGGTGTTTGATTTATTGCTTGTTTATGGTTGAGTATTTATTATCTAGCCTTGTTCTTATTTTTATTTGAAGAATTAATAGTTGTAAACATTAATTCCTGCCTATTTGACTTAGTCTCTACTTGAAAAAGAGAGACATAGTCTAGGAAAACTTGACTAGAAAGATATTGGGTCAATTGAGAGATTGATAAGCCCAATTAAAGGGTTGAACCTAGAGATAGTAAAACCTGATTGATCTTCTTATCAACTATTTTGTTCAATACCCATTTGGACTTGAGAAATTCAAATTGGGCAAAATCACTCTCTGACCGAGAGGTATTGAGTGGGTACTTGAGTGTTGATAGCTATAATACACCCCGACCAATAAAACAAGCTTTAACATTTACAACCCATTAGGCAAACACCTAGGTAAAGGTCATAGCCCTAGGCCTTTTATATCGTTTGGAAAACAACAAAAACATTTTCATAGTTTCATTCTTTGAATCGCAATCATAGTTTAGTTTTGATTTTTAAACAAAACCAAATATTTCGGAAGTGCAAATTTAGATATACGAACTCACGCGCTAAGATATATACTACTAACACCCATTCATATAGCTCCCTACGCAATTCGACCCCAACTCTTGTTGGGTATTACTATTGCATCGAGCGTTTTCATAACCTCAAAGAGAGGAGTGAAATTGGACGAGATCAATTTTTGGCGCCCTTGCTGGGGAGCTAACAAAACGGTGTTAGCTATATAGTTAGGTGTGTGTTTGAGATATCTTTGTTTCGTTCCTTGTTACTTAAGTGTGAGTGTTATAGGTGCAATCATGGCAAACAACAATCTCGAAAACATAGCCGTGGGGGATGTGGATGTTGAGGATGATTAAATGGATGAGGTCCCTATTGAACCTCAGGCCAATAGACGAGGCCGACTGGCTCAAGACAATATACCCGCTCCACCCCCACCTCCACCACGAGTGGCTCCACATCGGGTATTGCCGAATGAAGGGTATGCAAGTGCTATGGTCCCTCCCCGTATTAGGGCGGGAAACTTATAAATAACCAACGTGATGCTCACTTTGCTCGAGCAACGAGGGTTCTTCACCGGTGCACCGGGTCAAAATGCATATAAATATTTGAAGGGGTTCGTAGATACGTGTTGGGGGATCAAACAAACAATTGTCTCCAAGGATGCTTTGAGGCTAAGGAATTTGCCCTTCTCTCTATGGGAAAAAGCTTTAGATTGATTGGAATATTTGCCAAATCATTCCATTCATAATTGGGATGAACTAACGGAGAAATTTATTTCAAAGTACTTCTCTCCCGGGTATATGGCTATTCATCGGGATGAAATTCTAGCATTCAAGCAAGAGCCCAATGAACCACTGCACGAGATATAAGAAAGGTATAGAACAATGGTGAAAGAGTGCCCCAACAATGATATGCCAGAGAACATGATTCGACAAACTTTCTATCGGGGGATCAATACCACCAACCAATGTGTAGTGAACCAACTTTCCAGTGCGAACTTCATGACTACACCCTATGCGGAGGTGTGTGATATTATAAATGAGATGGCAGATACTTCATCGGCATAGACAATGTTCTGCAAGGTGATCCAAATGTGATTCTTCTTCATAAAGAGTTACATGACCATGGGAAAGCCATAGCCGAGTTGACAACCACCATGAACTAATTGGCAAAGTCTCAACTTCAACAAGTACAAACTTGAGACAAGTTAATGCTATGGAGGGAGTCCATATGATGGTAAACAAGAGAAGAACAAGAAGTCCACAAGTGCAACAAAGAGTGGACCATCTTATGCAAGATGATAGTGGATTTGATCAAGGTGATTCTTACATTGATCAAGAGGAAGAGGTCCAATATGTGAATAACTTTCAAGGGCAAAGAAACAACTTCCAAGGCCCTAGTCAACAACAATGGAGACCTTCAGATAATCAAGGCAATTGGAATTCTAACAACCAAGGTAATTGAAATAGTCGAAACAATCAAGGTAATTGGAGTGGAAGAAATAACCAAAGGAATTGGCAAAACAATAACAATCAAGGAAATTGGGGAGGAAACAACCAAGGAGTGTGGAACAACAACCAAGGAAATCGAGGGTCGGGTTTACAAAGGCCCCCGATGAATCAACAACCGAGCAACCCACCTCCTTATCCTTCTCATGGTCTTAGTTCCTCCAACAATGAAATGAGTCGTATTGAGAACATGTTCAATCAAATGATGGAGAAGAATACCGATTCCGATGCCCACTTGCTTCACAACACGTCAATCCGAAACTTAGAAGTGCAAATCGGTCAAATCTCTCAAGCTTTAAATTATCACCCTAAGGGGGCACTACCAAGTGATACGGTGGTGAACCCGAAGGGTGGGAACAATATGAGGAATGCCATGGACATTATTACAAGAAGTGGAAGAGGTGGGAATGCACCTACATCATGTCAAAGACAACTTATGGATGATGAGCAACTGGTAGAGGAAAAGGAGATCCAAACAGTGTTGTCCATGCAAATGAGGAAGTGCAAATTGATATTGATGACACGGTGGAAGAGACTCAAGAGGATGTGAACCCATCTAGGGATCATGTGATTTACATATCGGAACCGGTAGAGCAAACATCTAAGGCACCATTGCCTAAGCCACCTCCTCTCTATCCTCAAAGGCTTGCCAAGAAACACGGCGAGAATTAATTCAAAAAGTTCATTGACATGATGAAGGGTCTCTCGATAAATGTTCCACTAGTTGAAGCCTTGGAGCAAATGCCAAGATATGCAAAATTTATGAAGGACTTGGTGACAAAGAAGAGGTTGATGAATTTCGAAACTTCAAAGTCACGTACCAAGTGGGTGAAATTGTGCATTCGATGGCCCCTAAGTTGGAAGATCCTGGTGCTTTCACAATCCCTTGTACCATTGGAAGTGCCGAGTTTGCCAAAGCTCTTTGTGATCTTAGGGAGAGTATCAATTTGATGCCCTATTCATTTTTTAAGACATTGGGAATTGGGCAACAAAAAACCCACATCTATGAGATTACAAATGGCCGATCGTACAATGAAGAGATAGTTAGGGGTTATTGGATGTATTGGTTAGAGTTGACAAGTTCATTCTCCCGGCGGATTTTGTTATTCTTGATTGTGAAGTGGACTATGACGTCCCGATTATTCTTGGTAGACCTTTCCTTGCTACGAGGAAGGATCTTGTTGACGTGGAAGCCGGTAACCTCACTTTTTGGGTGGGTAATGAAAAGGTAGTGTTCCACGTGTGCAAATCTATGAGGCAACCGAGTAGCAATTAAGTGTGTTCGTTCATGGACTTGGTGAACAATGTGATTATTGATGATACAAGTGCCACGATTAATGTGGGTGATATGTTGGAGGCCGTCTTGCTCAATTTTGATGATGATGAGATGGATGGCTTCATGGAATGCGTTAATTCTTTGCAAGGAATGGGGTCGTACATCTATGCACCCCGAAAGCTTTCCTTGGATCTTGAGAATAGGAAAACTCCTCCTACAAAGCCTTCAATTGAAGAGCCTCCTATCTTAGAGTTGAAGCCATTGCCTCCACATATCAGGTATGAATTCCTTGGCCCTTGTTCTATTTTACCCGTTATTCTTTCCTCTTGTTTGATTAACGTGCAGGTTGACTCTACATTGGCGGTGCTCCATAAGAGGAAGAAATCTATTGGGTGGACTTTGGCGGATATTCGGGGAATAAGCCCCGCATTTTGTATCCACAAGGTTAACTTGGAGGACGATGCCAAGCCATCCATTGAACATCAAAGGAGGCTCAATGAAGCCATGCAAGACGTGGTCAAAAGGAGATTATCAAATAGTTTGATGCCGGGGTGGTCTACCCTATTTCTGATAGTTCGTGGACTTCTCTGGTGCAATGTGTCCCGAAGAAGGGAGGCATAACTATGTTCACCAATGATAATAACGAGTTTCTTCCAACAAGAACGGTGACCGGGTGGAGAGTGTGTCTGGACTATCGGAAGCTAAACAAAGTCACAAAGAAAGACCATTTCCCACTACCCTTTCTATACCAAATGCATGATAGGTTGGCCGGCAGTGCGTTCTATTGCTTTCTATATCGATATTCGAGCTACGATCAAATCTTTATTGCCCCGGAAGATGAAGAGAAAACAACTTTCACTTGTCCCTATGGCACTTTTTCTCTCAAGCAGATGTCATTTGGCTTGTGCATTGCACCGGTCACTTTTCAATGGTGTATGATGGCGATCTTTAGGAATATGGTAGAGGACTACCTTGAAGTATTCATGGATGACTTTTTGGTAGTCAGGGATTCCTTTGATGATTGCTTGGCAAATTTGGATAAAGTATTGGCAAGGTGTGAAGAAACGAACTTGGTGTTGAATTGGGAGAAATGCCATTTCATGGTCGAGGAGGGCATTTCCCTTGGCCACAAAATTTCAAAGAAGGGCATTGAGGCCGACAAGGAGAAAATCGAGGTGATTTCTAAACTTACACCTCCAACATCCGTGAAATGAGTGAGAGGTTTCTTAGGTCACGCGGGGTTCTACCGGCGCTTCATAAAGGATTTTTTCAAAGTGGTAAACCCCTTGTGCAAGCTTTTGGAGAACGATGCTAAATTTCACTTCAATGATGATTGCATGAGAGCCTTTGAATTACTAAAGTTCAAGTTGACAACAACTCTTATCATCACCGTTCCTAATTAGAATATTCCTTTTGAGCTCATGTGCGATTCTAGTGATGTAGTGGTTGGAGCAGTTTTGGGGAAATATATCAACAAGAGTTTTCATCCGGTCTACTATGCTAGTAAGACCATGAATGATGCCCTAGTAAATTACACCATTACCGATAAAGAGCTCCTTGCCATTGTGTTTGCTACTGAGAAGTTCCGCCCATAGTTGATGGGTGCAAAGGTTATTGTTCATACAGATCATGCGTCACTTCGCTATCTTATGAGCAAGAAAGATTCAAAAGCTTGGTTGATGAGATGGGCGCTATTGTTGCAAGATTTTGATATTGACATCCAAGATCGTAAAGGGAGTGAAAATCAAATGGCGGACCACTTGTCTTGTTTGGAGGAGGAGGGGAGGCCACATGATGGCCTTGAAATCAATGACTCCTTCCCTGATGAACAACTCTTGTCTATTTCAATGAACGATGTGCCATGGTTTGCCGATCTAGCAAACTTCCTTGTGTGTGGAATCGTCCCGGATGAGTTCTCTTCAAATCAAAGGAAGAAGCTCAAACGGGATTGTCAAAACTATTATTGGGACAAGCCTTACGTCTTTCGGATTTGCACGGATGGGGTAATTAGAAGATGTGTACCAGATGAGAGCAAAATGTTATTCTTGAGGCTTGCCATTCTTCGCCTTATGGTTGTCATTATGGCAGAGCGAGAACGGCGGCTAAAGTGCTAAGTTGTGGTTTCTATTGGCCCACTCTTTACAAAGATGCAAGTGATATGGTGAAAAGATATGATGAATGCCAACGGGCCAGTGGAATCTCGAAGAAGAATGAAATGCCTCTCACTACCATACTGGAGATTGATATCTTTGACGTGTGGGGTATTGACTTCATGGGTCCTTTTGTGAAGTCTTGTGGAAACACCTACATCTTAGTCGCGGCTGATTATGTGTCTAAATGGGTTGAGGCTGTTGCTCTACCCAACAATGAAGCGAGAAGTGTGGTGGAATTTTTGAAGAAGAATATTTTCACAAGATTTGGCATGCCGCGGGTTATCATAAGCGATGGGGGGTCACATTTTTGTAACAAGGCTTTTGACACCTTGCTTAGCAAGTATGGTGTCACTCATAAAGTTACGACTCCCTATCATCCTCAAGCTAGCGGTCAAGTGGAAGTCTCTAACCGAGAGATAAAGAGTATCTTGTCCAAAACAGTGAATGCTAACCGGACGGATTGGTCAAAGAAGCTTGATGATGCACTGTGGGCTTATCGGACTTCTTTCAAAACTCCTATCGGGATGTCTCCATACCGGTTGGTGTTTGGTAAAGCTTGTCATCTTCCGGCATAACTTGAGCACAAGGTCATGTGGGCTTTAAAGAAGTTGAATCTTGATTGGGATGCATCTGCTAACTTGCGGGTTGCACATTTGAATGAATTGGATGAGTTCCGGTACCATGCATATGCAAGTTCGTCCTTGTACAAAGAGAGAATGAAGTACCTTCATGACAAATACATCCAAAACAAAGAGTTTAAGGTGGATGATCTTGTTTTGTTGTTCAACTCACGATTGAAGATGTTTCCTAAAAAGCTGAAATCCAAATGGAGTGGTCCCTTTGAAATTGTAGGTGTGACACTTTTTGATGCATTAGACTTGAAGAATAAAAATGATGAGGTATTCCGAGTCAATGGTCACCGGGTGAAGCATTATTTGGGACAAGCTGATGATGGCCACATGGTAGCACTTATTCATTTGAAGTGATGGTAATTTGCGTCGTGTCGCGACATTACATCAGGCACTTCTGGGGAGGCAACCCATGATTTCATTTTTTTTCTTTTCTTATTTTGTAGATAAGTGTTTTTTTGTGCTAACTGGATTTGAAGTGTGTTGCAGAAATGAGTGTGCTTTACAGGAACTGTGCTCAGAAAAATTGGCTAAGCATGGAGAAAGTGCGGACCGCACAATTCTGAATGCTATAGCAGAAGGCAACTGCAGCCGCACAAATTGAGATGGTAAATTGCAAACTCTCTGAAGTTTGGTCTGTCAGAGAATTGGCCATTTGCGGCCACACATCGAATTATGCGGTTCGCAGCCAAAATTTGTGGTCGCACCACAAATTGTGCAGACCGCAGATCAATAAGGCTATTGAGCCTTCAGGTAATAGAGTGCGGACCGCAGAAGGAATTTTCTGTCCGCACTTCTCCGTTCATTCCCCAAGTCCGTGTCTGAGTATAAATAGTAACCTTGGGCTACTATATAAGTTTTTCCCTCTCTGAGCACTCTAAATTCTAAAACTTTAAAATCATCTGTTCAATCATCTGCCATACTCCATACACATTTGTGATCACTTAGTTGCACTCCTTCATATCTAGTATATTTAATTTCTCATAGAAATTTTCACTTTTTAGTTAAATTTATAATTTGTTAGATAATTTTAGGCCATTTGTCAATAGATTTCAATTTTACTACCATGTGGGGGTTAATCTGTAATGGGTCAACTACTAATTGCTTTATGGGGATTGTGTAAATTCATTTGCATGCTTAATTATTAATACCATGTTGAATCTATGCAAAAAACATGAAAATCATAGAAGTCTGATCATTTTGATTTCTGAAATCTGCGGCCGCACAAGTAATTGTGCGGTCTGCAGAAGTTGTAATCTAGGGTCGTTGGTAAATAAAATTCTGCGACCACACTTGAAATTGTGCGGACCGCAAAAATTCCATCGCGGCCGTAGAAATGTGAGTGCGGCCGAAGATCAGGCCGATCTCCGTCATCAGAAAGTTGGCACTTTTGGGAATTCTAATGCGCGGCCGCAGTGAGAACTGTGAGGACCACACTTCAATTCTGCAGTCGCACTCCAAATTGTGCGGACTGTAGTTCCATCTCTACGGCCGCACTTCCAAATTATGCAGTCCTCACAACCCAGTCTGCCACCGCACTTGCAATTATGCGGACCGCACTTCCCCACCCTGCAGTATGTTCTGCAATGTGATATAATATTTGTGTTCAACTGAATTACAGCTGAATTCTTTTGTTACTTGTTACAGAAAATAGTCAGATCTTGAGGTCGTGGTGACACTTCAAAGGGGAGGGGTGAGCCTTCCAGAGGCAGAGGGAAAAGAAATTTGCCCCTCGCCCTCCAAAGGGTAATCGACAAGAAAGCTACAATAGGTTGAGGATGAAAGCCTGAGCCCTACGAATCTAGTTCATATGCCCCATCTCGAGAAGCATATGAGGGTGACTCAGTGCAAGAGCAGTTTGCTATTCAATCACAGCCATAATAGCCACAAGGAAGGTACCAACTTAGAGACGAACCTTCCTCCTCACATAGCACTTCTGAGGGTTCGGAGAGAGCAAGTGAGGCTTCATAGCCCTCTGCTACACCTGTCCTTGAGACACCAACAGGTGCTATTGTTGATATTCCGGACGATGGTCGAGGGGGTGATACTACAGTTGCTGGTCTTGAGAGGTCGAAGAAGAAAGAGGTGTGGGAGGACTGTTTTGTGAGCCTAGATGCCTTCACCAGCTTTCGTGAGTGGTGGCCGATGAGATCGCTCACTCTAGAGTGATAAATCCAACTCAAAGATCTTGACAAGTATAATCCAGAAGTGTTGAGGAAGTTCTGAGAGAGAAAAGGGTGGATGTGGTTCACCCAGTCAATTGTGGATGTCAAAGAGTATTTGGTCCGTAATTTCTATGCTAATGTGGCACATATCAAGAAAGGGACCAAATTACAAAAGTGAGAAATCTGAAGGTGCGGTTCGACCAGCTCACACTGAACTCCTATTTGGGGTTTGAGGATGTGGAGCCAGTGCAGTACTTGGAGATGCTGGCAATGGGTGATACAGCTCGCCCTTGGCTAGCCGTACTTCTTGCAGCCCCGAGGACACCACCACCATGGATCACTACAGGGGTTCCTATTCAGCAGAACACCATAAATTTCAAGGCGAAGGGATGGCAAACCTTCGTATGCAGCAGACAAGACCCGTGCCAGAACGAGACAAACTTACCTATTCCACGAGCAGTTCTAGTCGCCTCTATTATGGCCTGGTACCTGATCAATGTGGGTATCGTGATGTCGGCCAACATGTTAGTGGTCGCTAGGTAGGCTGATGCTTCCTACCCGTATCCCAACACCATCACTGAGTACCTTACGGATGCACAGGTAGAGTCCAGATACTATGACACGAAGGTTCGGGCAAAGAAGCCCTTCTCTTGGTATTCTCTGATGGATGCACACAACCCCAAGAGAAAGGGTTAGCCGACTACAACCGTAGGACAGTCTGATGAGCCATCGGTGGTGGGTACAGAGACAGTTGATATTCCATCCACTTCAGCAGAGCCTTCTACTAGTGCAGCTGTCATGCCTCCACCTTCACCCTAAGTACCTCCTACTTCGGCTTTGAAACCAGTACTGATGCCATCTGCTCCACTCTCTGAGCTGCGAGTCTCCCAGACATAGGCAAGCCTCAACAACTGGATGCAGACAACTACTGCAAAGCTGACTGACATATCCAGTCAGGTTATAGCACAGTCATCCTCTCCGACACCGCAGATTCCTCCTACAGTCGAAGAAACATTGAAGAAGATCCAGGACAACCAGAACACTATCATGGCTACTCTGATACAACATGGGTCCGTGATTGAAGAATTGGGCAAAGAAGTAAAGAAGATGCGAAAGTCTCAGGCTTAGAAGAAATCGGTGGATAAGCTCCGGCGACAGGTCACAAAGATTGTAGCAGCCGGAGACATTCCATTCGACATGTTGATAGACCCGCACCACCCAGGCCCAGTTCCTACAGAGCCCACCACAGCAATTGGCCAGTATGAGGAGCCAGACCTTGCTGCTGACACTGCTGAGGCAGTCCATCAGATGATCACCAACCCAGCTACTCCCGAATTTGAGGATAATGAGATCGAATTGGAGACTGAGGATGGTTCCACTGCTGGGGATACGGAGATGGCCACAGAGCCATAGGGAGTTTTCTTCACTCTCACCCTTCTTATACTCTTATTTTGTTAAGCATTGGGGACAATGCTTATTTTTATTCCGGGGGTGGAGTTTCTTTGACATTTTGATGATTCTGATTCTGTATTTTGATAACTATGAGACATTTGGCCTGTAATTAACTTATTACTAATTTCTTCTTCTTTATCATTATGTATAAATTCTCTTTATTCCCTTATTATGTATATTCGTTTAGCTTTGAATTGTTTTTGTTTTATAGCTTCTTTATCTTTTTGTTTGTCTTCATTTTGACTTAGTAGCTTCTTTTGGGAATTTCTTTTTGAATTAGTAGCTTATTTTTGCTTTAATAGCTTCATTTTATGATTTAGTGGATAATAAGCCTTTGGTTTTCTTAATGCCACGTTCTTTCCAAAGATGTTTTGTATGAACCGGGTGACTCTTCCCAACGATGGATGGCATGACAACCTTCTTTAGAGATTGAATCTATTTTTGGTGTTTAGGTAAGAATAGTAGTAATAATGAATAAAAAGACCTAATTGAGTCATGCTCGAAGAGTCAAACATGCTTCACTTGGTACCAACACACTTAACAACATGCCTATGGTTAAAAACAAGGTTTTTTGGAAAGAAATAGCTCTAGTTAGTGACTTTTTGACTCTTGTGTTGACTTAGGCAATCATCGAGTGGTTTAGTCGAACCATAGTGATTTTCAATCTTGAATATGGTCATTGTGGGGACTCGACTCTATCCTCTTTAACATTCCAGCTGCATGAGAGGTGAGATGTTGTTGTTTCAAGTCCAAGTACCCGTGCGAATGGTCTAGAACTTGTCCCGAATGTGTTTCTAGGCGAAATTTTAAGTTTTTCTTAGTTTGAGAAGTGATTGTAGGCTCTCCTTGACCTGCTTGAAATTTCCCATTGCCCGCCAATGTTTTTATCCCTAGTCAACCCATTTGAGCCTAAAACCTTTCTCATTTGATAACCATGTTACAAGCCTTTACCCGTTTTGTCATGACCCTCTCTTGGCACCCGAGCTTTACTTAACACTCTTGTGAAATAATTGGCTAAAAATGTAAGATTTGGTAGAGAGAAGAGGAGTTTGAAAAAGGTATCAAGGCACAAAAAAGAAAAAAATGAAGAGAAGGAAAGGCAAGAAAAAGAAAGAGCAAGAAAAAGAAAAATGCAAAAAGAAAGTGAATAAGTTGAAAAGTTGAAGGGATTCAGAGAAACGTAATGATGCAAAGCATGGAGAAAGCAAAGAAGAAGAAAATAAATATCATGACCAAGAAAGAGTGATGTTAAGTCTCTCTAGTTCCCCTAAGGAAAAGAAAATGCCTCAAAGAGTTGGCCAAACATGAGCCGATAAAAGAAAATGGAGTGCTTAAGGAAAGATGAACTCATTCTATCACAGCATATTCAACCTTAGTCCAAAAGCCTTCATTGCATTCCAAAAAAGCCCTACGATTTCAAGCCGAGTAAGCTTACATGAGTGGTAATTTACATGAGGGGCAAGCCTATGGTACTTAAAGCCATACTTGCGACATTCTTTTGAGAGAGATGGGTGAATCTTTCGCAAATCTTTGGATTGCGTGCTAAATTCTAAAGTGAGATAGGCAAACGGAGAGTAGAGGAGGAGGATTTTGGGATCCACAATGACCTACATGAAAGAGCGAGCTTCCTTGATGAATAAAGTCAACTCTTGATGCTTAAATATCACACTAGAACTAGTTGTGCTTAAAAGTTTAACTTGTTGCGTTGTTGATAATTCATAAGTGGTGTGGGTAATTGTTGGTCCCAAGTGATGTGTGATTGATTCACCTTTCATTAGATGGAATGGCTCTTAACTTGTGGAGGTGAAAATTACTTTATTTGCTTGAGGACAAGCAAAAGCTTAAGTTTGGGGGAGTTCATAATTGGGAATTTTGACCACTTATTAGCGCTCTTTAGCTTTCATTTTAGTCCAAAAGCGCTTAATTGTGTTTTCGAAAACTGATGAAATATGCTTAATTGCAGGAATATTGGAAGATGAGCTCCCAAGATGAAATCCAACTCAAGGACAAAAACAGGAACAGAAGCTCAGAAGTGCGGACCGCAGAATATCATCTGCGGCTGCAGGTCGTGAAAATATTCCCATCAGAGAAATGTGAAAAGTGTGGCCCGCACATAAATTGTGTGGCCGCAGAAGCAGGGTTAGAGCAAAATTTCAAAGAACCAGCATCTCAAAGTGCGGACCGCACAATTATTGTGAGGCTGCAGAAGAAGAGCCACGCGGCCGCACTCACATTTGTGTGGACCGCAGAAGAGCAAGGTACGACAGCACTCAGAATTGTGCGGAGCGCAGAAAGAAAGCAGTGCGGCCACAGATTTCCACTCCTGTCAAGCTGAAGAAAAGTACGGACCGCACATGGAATTGTGCGGCCACAGAACCTCCGAAGGGGAACTTTTGTCCGAAAATTCTAGCTTTATATAAATAGAAGAGTTTCACTTTTTTTAGGTTAACTTTTGACATCAGCTGCTACAGTAAACGATTTCTTTTACTCTTTTAAGTTGTTTTTGCTATTTTGAGCTTTTTGAAAATTAATTTCATCATTTTAATTATCAATATGGATTTAATTATCATTTCTTCTCCTATTCCTTCTAGTTTAAGCATGAGTAGATAAATTTTCACTAGGCCTGTGACTCAACCCTAGTGTGTAAACTTAATGGGTGTTTGATTTATTGCTTGTTTATGGTTGGGTTCTTATTATCTAGCCGTGTTCTTACTTTTATTAAGGAATTAATGGTTGCAAATATTAATTTATGCCTATTTGACTTGGTCTCTGCTTGAGAAAGAGAGACTTAGTCTAGGAAAACTTGGCTAGCACGAAATTGGGTCAATTGAGAGATTGATAATCCCAATTAAAGGGTTGAACCTAGAGATAGTAAAACCCGACTTGAGCTTCTTATCAACTATTTTGTTCAATACCCATTTGAACTTGAGAAAGTCAAATTAGACAAAATCACTCTCTGACAGAGAGGTATTGAGTGGGTACTTGAGTGTTGATAGCTATAATACGTCCCGACCAATAAAATAAACTTTAAAGTTTACAACCCATTAGGCAAACACCTAGGTGAAAGTCATAGCACTAGACCTTTTATATCATTTGAAAAATAACAAAAACAACTTCCTAGTTTCATTCTTTGAATCGCAGTCGTAGTTTAATTTAGATTTTCAAACAAAACCAAATATTGCGGAAGTGTAAATTTAGATATACAAACTCGCACTCTGAGTTATATACTACTAACACCCATTTATATAGATCCTTGCAAAATTCGACCCTGACTCTTGTTGGGTATTACTATTGCATTGAACGTTTTCATAACCTCAAAGAGAGGAGTGAAATTGGACGATATATATATATATATCTGGACACAAATAACAGATTATACTGAAAATTAGGCACATAAAGCACATCATGTAGAGTTTGAGTGTTGTACAAGGCACATGATCATGTATGTGTGATCTGAGTACTTTCTCCATTTGGTAAATGGACTGAAGTAGATTTCAAATAGGGAACATGCTTAGGACAGGATAATAGATTTAAGGATGAAACTATGTGATTTGAAGCGCCATTATCAATGTTCAACTGAATTTGGTCAGTAATTGAATTACCTGCCATATTGGCCACACCTGATAGTGTTTTTGCTTTTGCTGGTCCCTTTTCCTTGCTCAACATTCTGAGTATTTGTAGATACTGCTCAGGTGTGAAAATTGGAGCTGTTGCATTGATCATGCCATTTATCATACCAATTTCATCAGTTCATGTGTGTTTAGTCTCCTCTATTATACTCACATTGTGTGCCATAGATATGTGATTGTCATTAGCACCTCTTTTTTTGTTGTTGAACTTAAAACCAGGTGGATACCCTACCAACTTATAGGAATTATCTCTGGTGTGTCCTTTCATCTTACAATAATCGCAAAACAGATTTGTGTTCTTTCTAAACTTCACATTTGAGTTGTTTGCTTACACAAAGGAGCTACTCTCAGTATTCATAGGTCCACTTCTCGAAATTCCACTTTGTATACCATATCCACTACTTAGCCTTTGACTTTCTTCCTAAACTATCATTGAATATGCTTGATCAAGGGAAGGTGTTGGCTGCATCATTAGTATTTGGATCCTTTGAGGAGCATAAATGTCATTTAATCTCATTAAAAACTTCATAAGTTTCTGTTGGCGAAAAAACTCAACAAATGTCTTGGACTTCTAACAGTCAGTGTTTTAAAAGGCGTTTTCGAGGCGAGGCGCACCGAAAATGCCCTAAGGCGATGGTGTGAGGCGAAAGTCTTAAGAGACATATGCCCAGCAATTCGGGGTATACACCCGAGCGTTTGAGCCATAAGCGCCAGAGACTTTTTCAAATTAAAATAGGTTAAATAAGTCCTTCATATAATACCCAAATTCTCGAAATTCAGCTTGGTAATTACTCAAAAGTTTTAAAAAGGAATTGAAATGTATTAAATTTAAAAGTCAAGATCTTTTTTATTGATTGAATCCCTAAATCATGGTCTTTTTCAAATTTGTTATCTTGTCCGCTAGTCTGCTAATATCTCCCAAAAGTAACAAATATTCAATTTGTTTTTGTACAAATACAAAGAGAACTTCATTCTCCTTCATAGCAACAAGTTCAAAGTTCAAATTGCAGGTTAGTCATCCTTTTTGTTCATCCATATAGAAAACTTTATTCTTTTCGATTCAAGTTACTTGTGCTTCTAAGTAGCATATAATAGATTATTTTGGCTAATTTTTGTGGGTATGGAGCACATCTATAT